>CM060964.1:231916740-231949240 GCA_030765045.1 Tenodera sinensis | reverse complement strand
TTATTACCGTGGAGAGCTGACCACCCGTCGTGCCAGGACGACAGCACCACTCTCCGCACTTCAAGCCTAAAGTCTTCCGAAGTAACACGTGAGATGGTAATACTGAGTTTTGTAGTTACCGTCTTTGCTGCTAAATCTGCCATTTCATTCCCCTGCAAACCTACGTGACCAGGAATCCATGCACACACCACGTCAACGCCAGAAGCGTGTAAAACATGGAGGGCATCCTGGATACGTTGTACAATAGGGTGGGGGTTGTACAACTGACAAAGGCTCTGCAGTGCACTAAGGGAATCGCTAAAAATCAGGCAGTCACCTAATTTACGACGGCGAGCATACAAAGCGGCTCGATAAATTGCATAAAGCTCTGCAGTAAAAATGGAGGTGTTATTTGGAAAACCGAATGTATATGGTTCGGTTCCATAAACATAAGCACATCCAACACCGTTGGAGCCCTTTGACCCATCGGTGTAAATATATCGACGGTCAGTGTAGCCTGACAAAAATTCTAAGAAGCACGTGCGGATACTTGAAATAGGCATCGTGGACGTCTGGTGTACGGTCATCCCGAGATCTACATGGGGCGTGCCAGATAGCCAGGGGGGGGGGGGCTGGTAAAGCCTCTCGTCCTTGGCGAACATCCCAGGCAGTTCCACTCCAAGCCTCACTAGAAGGTCTTGGAAACAGAACCCCGCAGGCTTAGGACTAAGGGTGCTATTCCTATATCGTTCTCTTAGCGTGGTGGTGAAAAAAGAAGCGAACGTGGGTGCTTAGGCATACATCTAAGCGCACAACCATAATTTGCCAAAAGAATCTCACGCCGGTATTGCAGAGGAGGTTCTGCGGACTCGGCGTAAAGGCTCACCACTGGGATTGTTGGGAAAGCTCCTGTTGCAATGCGGATGCCCCTATTGTGGACCACGTCTAATTTTTTCAGCACAGTTGGTCGTGCTGAGGAATAAACAATACACCCATAGTCTAGTTTGGATAGGACCAATGCCCGATATATTCGCAACAAAATTGTCCGATCCGCTCCCCATGATTTGCCATTCAGTACTCGCATAATATTTAGGGAACGGTCACATCTCGCTCTTAGCTGTGCAATATGCGACGACCAACTAAGCTTCCTGTCCAAGATCAAACCCAGGAAGCGCGTGTCTTCTGCGAAGGGAAGTACATCTGGACCGAAACGGAGCGAAGATGGTAATCGTCTCCTACGGCGCCAGAAATTAACGCAGATTGACTTCTCAGTTGAGAAACGGAAGCCGTTTTTCACGCTCCATTCTCTAAGCTTGTCCAAACATTGCTGCAGGCGCCGTTGTATGAACGCCGTGCGCTGAGAAGTGCAATAGACAGCGAAGTCGTCTACGAATGGGCATGATGAAACTCCAGGTGGAACATATTTCCAGATGGAGTTAATTGCTATAGCAAAGAGCGTGACACTTAGCACCGAACCCTGAGGTACTCCCCCCTCCTGAACAAAGGAATTAGAAAAAACCGAGCCGACCCTTACTCGGAAAAAGCGGTCCTTCATAAACCTGAATGAAAAGTGGTAGGCGTCCACGTATGTTCCAGGCATACAGGGAACGTAGAATCCCTGCTCGACAGCACGTATCATAAGTCTTCTCAAGATCGAAAAATATGCCAACGGTTTGACAGTTCTTCATAAAGCCGTCCATTATCTGTGTCAATATTGACACAAGATGTTCAACAGTTGAACGGCGTCGTCGAAAACCACAATGGATGTTAATCATTAGGTTACGACTTTCTAACCACCATCCAATCGTCCATTGATCATGCGTTCCATCACCTTGCAGACGCAACTGGTGAGGGAAATAGGACGGTAGCTGGAGGGAAGATGACGGTCCTTTCCAGCCTTCAAGATGGGAATAACGGTGGCCTCCCACCAATTTTCTGGGAGTATACTGTCAACCCAAACACGATTATAGACCTCGAGCAGGAATGCCTTACCTTCAAGAGAGAGCTGCTGTAACATTTGTACATGAATACCACCCGGTCCTGGTGCTGACAATCGCGAAGATTTCAGGGAATATTCTAGCTCCGCCATGGTGAAAAGGCGATTGTAATCTTCTACGAAACGAGAAGCCTTGAGATCCCACCTGAATTTTAAGTAGAAGGAGCTCAGGGGAGTAGTTTTCCAAGCTAGCCACTTGAGCGAAAGCACTGCCAAACGTATTGGCCTCTTCAAATAGATCAACAACAGCTCCTGTGGCTGTTTTTAGCCCCGCTATTGGTAGTTGGGTCATTTTAGCTGCAACACGCATTAATCTATCCCACACAACCGAAGAAGGTGTGTGTCGGTTAAATGAAGCTACAAATTTGCTCCAAGATGTCTTTTTACTATCCTTAATGACTTGTCTGGACCTGGCGCGCATTTTCTTGTATTCGATTAGGTTATCCAACGTAGGATGACGTTGGAAAAGCCTAAGAGCACGCCTTCGATCACGTATGGCATTCCGACATTCTTCCGTCCACCAGGGGACGGGAAATCGACGGGGGTGTGAAGTCGACCGCGGAATTGACTGTTCAGCAGCAGAGAGAATTGTTTCCGTGAGATGCTGCGCCAAATCATTAACTGAGTCGTGCTCGTTGTACGTAAAGACAGCCAACTGGGTGTAAAGGTTCCAGTTGGCATGGTCCAAGCGCCATCTGGGCATACGTGGGGAACATGTAGGTTGAGTCAAGAGACTAATAAGACATGGGAAGTGGTCACTAGAGTGTAAATCAGAGATGACATTCCATTGTAAGGAGACTGCCGACTGAGGTGAACAAACTGCAAGATCGAGGTGTGAGAAACTATTGTGAGAGTCAGAAATGAATGTAGGCTCTCAGGTGTTGAGAAGAGCTAGGTTGTAACTGTCCAAGAAATCGGCAATGAGCGTACCCCTCGCACAAGCGTGACTGGAGCCCCAAAGTGGGTGGTGCGCATGGAAGTCTCCCACCAACAGAAACGGTGTTGGCAACTGGGAAATCAATGTGCGAGAAGTCATGGGACGGAGGCAAATATAGATTACAAATGGTGAAATGGATGTCTGGCAGAAGGATCCTTATGGCAACTGATTGGATATCAGACTGAATTGGTACAGGTTGCATATATATGTCATCTCTCACAAGTATCATAGCGGCGCCATGTGCTGGAACACCCTCTTCTGGTGTAACATCACACCGTACTGGGGTGTACTGCCTTAGATGGAAAGCGTCATGAGGACGTAGGTTAGTCCCTTGCAAACATGCGACCAGAGGTTCGTTTTCTTTGAGCAAAAGCTAAAGTTCTGGACGTTGGCTTCTTATACCATGTAATTTCCATTGTAGGATAGCCATATTACACTGTGTATGCGATAGGTAATTCCAAGGTAACTCTACATTACTTTGGAGTAGGCGGTTGTCGAATTAATTTCGCCCTTTTCTTCTCTCTTGGGCTTACATTTTTATCTGACGCTTTTTCGCGCCTCTTTTCCACTAGAGGTCTCCCAGTGTGGGCAGATTCCAGCTCCATGTCCTCTGCCGAGGACGTCCGTGTTCCGATACTGAATTTTGGTTCGAGAGCTTCGAACCGATTTGACAGGGAGACCGGCGAAGATGAAAGACGCCGGTCAGAGTCCACCCCCGAAGATTCGCCAGAAGAGGATATTCGAGATCTTCGAGGAGATGTTCGTGGACTCTTACATCCCTTCGATGTACTGGGATTAGACATACTATTTTCCTTGAGGAAGTTGGTCTTTGTGTAACTCTTTTTAAACTTGATCGGTGAGGCTTCACATCTTACGGGCTAGCTAGTTTTTTGCGCTGATCTTGATGCTTTTGATGGTGATGTAACGCTGATGTTCTTTGCACCTACGGATTTTGTAGACGTTGACACAGATGTGCGCGCTGATGTTGAGGGCTTTGGTATAGAGCTACGGGCAACAAGTGTTTTTTCAGAAATTGTTGCCCCGTTGAAATCGCTGGTTTGCGTTGCGATCCCTCTGCTCGGTACCGCTTTAGCTGCAACTGAGCTATTATAGGTTCCGGATCTGGGAAGAGAGGGTTGGCGTAGACGCAAGAGCTTCCGGGCTTCTGAAAAGGACACCGTCTCTTTAACCCGTATCTCTTGGATCGCTCTTTCCTCTACAAAGCGGGGGCAGTCTCGAGAACTAGATGGATGTTCACCTCTGCAGTACAAAAATGAAGGAGCTGTAGTACATGCACCAT
Organism: Tenodera sinensis; assembly: GCA_030765045.1. Taxonomy (NCBI): domain Eukaryota; kingdom Metazoa; phylum Arthropoda; class Insecta; order Mantodea; family Mantidae; genus Tenodera; species Tenodera sinensis. The sequence goes on along the minus strand of CM060964.1, from coordinate 231,945,028 downwards.
CGTGGAATTCATCTCCACATTGAGGGCATGTAGCCAGTCCCTTACAAAGCTCACTTGTATGCCCAAAGTGCTGGCACTTAAAACATCTGAGTGGGTTCGGGATGAACGGCCTAACTTCGATGGATTCATACCCTGCCTTAATCCTTTGCGGGAGATCTACCCGATAAAAGGTCAGGAACAGGATATTAATTGGCTTTAACTCACCACCTTTTTTACGTTGAACCCGGTATACGCGTATGACGCCTTGCTCCGTCAGATTTTCTTGAATCTCCTCATTGGATAATCCTTCCAATACACGGGTGTTGATCACACCGCGCGAGGAGTTCAAGGTTCTGTGCATCTCGACGCGTACAGGATAACTTGCTAGCATATTCGCTTTCAATATCTTAGCTGCCTGGGTAGCTCAATGTGCTTCAACCAGGAACGTTCCATTGCGAGATCTAGTGCATGATTTTACTGGACCAGCAATGTTATCCAAACCCTTTTGAATTGTAAATGGGCTCACCGATAAAAATTTCTTATCTCCCTCAGTTCTAGATATTACTAAGTAACGAGGACCACTCGACTCTGCTACTTCCTTTACACAAACTTTAGTAGGTTTTGTTTTTTGAGTTTTCGTACTCATGGCGATGACATCCTCCACCATTGCAGATGTCTCCGATGGCATGCTCACTTCCTGGGCGCCACCCCGGCTTAGGTGAGAGTCCTGGCCTGGACTTTGCTCACCCTAGGGACTCACCTCCCAATGTGTAGACAGAGGGACCCAGTCGCCTTCAGGAGTGCATCAGCTCATGCAATGGCCCATCCCCGGGACTGACCTTTATCAGCGGATAAGCACACAGATCCTACATGATAACCAGGGGCTGGGACTTTCGCTATTACCCAGTCACCCCTTGCGTCACCCCATCCTCCTACAACCCGCGCGTAGGTTATCCGTCAGACTGTGCACAGGGAGGTATCAGGTGGGAGGTCAAACACAAAAGTGGACCAAAGTGGATTGGGCGTATGGCAGGTGCCCTCTCACCTCTTGGAGGAACCCAATCGAGAGTATGGCTCGGGGCCAAAGGTACGCCAAACCCGTACCTACCGTAGTAGGAGCCCCTGGGGAAGTTTAATTTCGGAGTCCTCTTCTCCTAGATGAGTCGTCAACCAAGAATAACGAGCCCCATCTACCCGTTTGGAATGTTCTTTGCTTCCCCTCACCTCTTGCCTACCACTAGTCAAAATGACACTTTGTAAGCCATCTTGTTCGGGTACTGAGCCCCTCCGCCACGTCAAGGCGACACTCCTTCGGAGGGAAAAAAATGTCCAGGAATAGGGCTGGAACGTTAACGTATTGTTAAACCCGCGTATTACTTCGTCCACCAGGCGCAAGAGCTGATGTGTTGTGGAGTGCTGTCGTCTAAAGCCAAACTGTTCTGGTCGTAAAACATTGTGCCGTTCAAGTAGACTCAGCAGGCCTGACTTGATTATCTTCTCAAACAGCTTGCTTATGGCTGATAACAGGCTGATTGATCTGTGATTACCCGGATGTTGCGGGTTTTTACCTGGTCTCGGCAGTGTTATTATCTTTGCATGCTTCCAAGCAGCAGGAAAATAAGCCAGGAGAAGCAAGCTGTTGAACAGATGTACCAGCAGTGCAATCCACTCTGATGGTAATGCTTTGAAGGCAGCGTAGGGCACGTTATCATTGCCAGCTGCTTTAAACGGGCAAACAGAAGCCAAATGGTACTGACCTCTTCAGTCGTGGTAAGGACCAATTCCTCATGTTGGAGGGGAGCGGTGATGTAGTCTCGCACCACAGTCTCGAGATTACTGACAATCTCATCATCTAGTGGATCAGCCGGATGGAAGGTGGAGGCCAGATTTTCGGCCATAAGCTCCACTTTCTCCCTTGCACATTGGGCAACTCTTCCACTGACAATTAGGGGAGGGTCTGAGGAAGGGATTCGCAGTAGTGCTTTGGACATTCTCCAGAGAGAAGAATCTTCTGTGTCCAGAGTGCCCAGGCGTCTTTCCCACTCCTCATTTGCATGATTTTGCAATTCAGTTTTCACTATGAACTGAAGGCGGTTCCACTCCCTTTTGTCCAGTGTATTGCACCTCTTTTGAAATTTGCGCCTGGCTTTGATTTTAGCTACTATCAGTTGCCGAAGTTCATATGGGAGAGGTTGCTGATTGATGAGAGAATGCCGTCGAGGGGGTGTCGCTTCTTCCATGGCAGTTGACATAGTGGCAGTGATGATAGCTGCCAGTTCTTCTGCTTCCATGGTGCTTTGGCACGGCTGAATGTTGGCAGGTTTCTCAGCCATTAAGGCGGTGTATTTGCTCCAGTTGGTCCTTCTAGGATTGACTGAATTTGCAGAGGTTTTGGCAGTAGGTCTTACCCTGAATATCAGCATTACCGGGTAATGATCCGAGGAGAGCTCAGGAAGAGAAAATATAGTCGGATGTTTGCGGATGTTCTGCACGACGGCAATGTCCAGCCAATCTGGCGGGCGTCGGTCGTCATGAGTGATGGAGCAATGGTGCTGGAGCAATAACGGTGAGCCCTCTACGATCTATGTAGCTCTCTAGTACCATAACTCGATGGTTCTTGACCGTAGAGGTCCATAGCTGGCTCTTGGCATTATAATCACCCATTGCTATAGTGGGCGTGTCGGAGATAAAGACAGCATCCAAGTGCTGATGACTGATGGGTCGTCCTGGTGGAATGTATATCCAATATAGATTTAGAGGCCCTTTGCTCGTGGCCACTTGGATGCCTGTCCCTTCAAGGCCAGCTGTGGTTGCCAGATGTAGGCGATGATGTTTGAGATTGCGGCTGATGTAATCTGCCGTGCCGCCAAAGCCATCATCTCTGTCACTCCTATGGCAAATCATGCCCGGGATTGTGGCTTTCTGGTTACCAGCAAGGTGGGTTTCCTGGACCAGAAAGACGTGGATTTTATTAACTGCAATTAAGTTTTTTCTGTTCATGCAGTTTACCACGTACACTGTTGGCATTCCAGCGAAGTCTGCTTGCAGGTGTATTGGTATCTTGTCCATCAGGCTCAAGAAGTTGGCATCAGGGACTAATGGAACTCGGCGAGATGGTGTGGCAGTTTGTTGGGCCAGTGGGCGCTGCTAGGGTGGTTGCCGGGGTGGTAGTGGCACTTGTTGAATTTGAGCAACAGGTTGAGTGCGTCCAAAGGTTCTGACGGGTTTAGGTACGGCCAAAGATGGAGACCGATGAACCTGGGTCAGCCTAAGAGTGACCTTGGGGACTGTAGACATGGTGGTGGGTTGCTGCTTCTCCATTGGAAGTGCCAGTCCTGTAGCAGAAGTACTAGGCTGCTGTGATTGGCTGCTAGATGTTAACGCAGCAGCGTAATATTTGTGTTATTCTCTCCACAGATAAAAGCCCTGGAAGTCTTGCACCCCTAAAAGCTTCCTTGGGGAGACCTAATGGATTTCCACCTCTGGGTGCAGCGTCAAATCATGTGCGCTGACCATTTTTGTTGAGTAGCATCTCAACACGTGTCTCTTGCCAGACAGGGCACTTGGCGTAACGGCAGCTGTGTTCACCACCGCAGTTACAGCATTTGGGTTGGGTTCCTTGCATTCCCGGGAGCTTACATTCCTTGTATTGGTGTGCACTCTCGGCACAGAAAGAGCAAATCGTATCTAGCCTGCAACCAGCAGCACTGTGATTAAACTGCTGACAGTTAATACACTGTAGCGGTCGTGCAGGTGGGCGGTAGCCCTCAATAAGGATATTGGCATTAAACATCCGTGTCTCCTTGTAGATCTTATTGGAGTTTGCTTCCTTCATGAGGGCAACTCTGAAGTGCGGAATGGGTTCAGGTCGCTGGCTACGGTTTGGCCGTAGTTGGCCAACACGCTCCACAGGGTAGCCAAGCTCCTGTAACTTGGCCTTTACGTCTTCTCCTGTGACGTACATGGGTAGGTCCTTTAATGCCACGTAGAGTAGTTTCTCTTCCGGCAATAATGTGGTGAGAAACTGGACCTTACTTTGAGTTAATACATGTCTTATTTGACGGTGATCATCAGGTGTGGAGGGGAGGAAAGCCACTGTCCCACTCATGTTTTTGATGGTGTAGTTTAATGTAGGGTGATTTGTGGCAAGGAACTGAGTTAAATCTCGGGCCTTACTAGGATCCCGCAGAAAAATAGGAGTCGTTTTAAGTGAACGTGCAAGAACAGGAGCTCCAGAGGCAGTTCGAGTCGAGCGGAGATGGTGTTTCCCCCGCTCGAGTGTCTTTACCGCAGTACCTAGCCGTCATACGGCTTAACCTGCGCGATGGTTTTGATGGTGTTACTACAGGGATATTTCACTGGGAAAAAATTTGTGAGAACAGGGATTTTTATAGGGTTGGGAGGGATGGTAGGCAGGGATTGGTCCGCGAGCGGGCTATGCGCGACATCTGATTGGCTGTTTCTACCCAGTCGGGTGACGCGCTAATCCCCAACAGGGTTCTGGCCGTCAGTCACTCTCTGAGAGGTGAACTGAAACAGGTGATTCTGTCTGTTTTGAATACAGATTGTATTTTCGCCTTTCCCATCTTCAAGATTAGACCGCCTGGCTTAAGATGTCCTTTGGCAATCTTTTGGATGGTAGTCGGCGCGGCTGACTCTGGTCGTATTGGCCCAGAGTATTCACCAGAGGGTTAGGGTGGTCCTGGAGTTTGTTGTGAATTGTTCGAGCGCGAGTTTTAATCACGTCGACAATATACGGGATACCGGAATGTTCATGTAGGAAATCTCCAGCCAGTATCATAGATCATCCTTAATGCCCGGTTCTGCAACGTCTGGAGTCTGATGAAGGTGGACTTTGCCACCACTCCCCAGATCTCACATCCGTACAGGACCAGAGGCGGGATGATCGCTCGATACAGCTGGAGGTTTAGGCGTAAGGGCATAGTTTGGGAACTGAGGATGGGACACAACTGCCGGAGGGCAGCGTGGCCTTGCAGTACTTTGCCCCTGACGTGATGTCTATACGTCAGCCGCTGGTCCAGCGTGACCCCGAGATACTTCGCCGTAGTGACCCAGGGGATCCGACGGCGCCAAAGCACGAGGTCCCGCGGGAGCCGGTTTGCTAACGTGTTACCCAGGAGAATCGCAGAGCTTTTCTCCGGGTTAATAGACATACGCCAGTTCCCGCACCATCTATTGATGGCACCGAGTTGGGCTTGTACTTGACGGTAGCTATAGCGCGGGTTCTTGTTAGTAGCGAAGATCATGAGATCGTCCGCATACTGACAGATGTGTGTGTTGGAGTGCGTCGGGAGATCAGCCATGTAAGCTACAAAGGGTGCCGGTGACAGTACACTGCCCTCGGGGACTCCTGCGCCAATGGGTCTTTCTCTGGAGAATGATCCCTCCACCTTCACTCGGAAGCTACGTTCCTGTAGGAAACTAGCTACCAAGTAAGTGTATGGAGGGGGAATTTCGTGCTGTATGAGCTTGTAGAGAAGCCCCTCATGCCAAGTGGTAGAAAATGCCTTTTACACGTCAAGCAACACTGCCACCGTTTTAGCCCTCTCCTGGTAAGCCAGGAAGCTTTCTCGGCTACACGCAGTAGTTGCTCTGTCGTGGAGTGACCAGAATGAAAACCAAACTGGTGTTCCGCTAGGAGACCTTTTCCCTCCAATAGAGGTCCGAGGCGGGACAGGAACAGTTTCTCGAACACTTTCGAGGCAACTGGTAGGGCGGCGCCGTGGCCGAGCGGTTAGCGCGCTCGCCTACCACCTAGGCGGCCCGGGTTCGATCCCAGGGACCCGCATGTGGTATTCGTGATGGACGAAGCAGCGTCAGGGCGGGTTTTCTCCGGGTACTCCGGTTTCCCCCGCCATCTCATTCCACCGGTGCTCCATCTTCATTCCATGTATCATCAGTGTCACCGCCTGCGGTGCCGTAGTAGTAAAAGCGGGCGTTAAAGACTACAAACAACAAACAAATAACTGGTAGGAGGCTGATGGAACGGTAACTAGATGGACAAACCGGATTCTTGCCCTGCTTCAGAACGCACACCACACGCACCTGTTTCCAGACAACTGGAAAATGACGCATGCTGAGGCATTCGTTGTAAATGCGGGTCAAGTGCATCACGGCTCTATGGGGAAGGTGCTGGAGCATTTCCGCTGTTACACGGTCCTGTCCAGGGGATTTCCGGGTTTTTAAGGATTTGATGGTGTTAGTTACCTCTCGGGGGGTAACTATCGGGATGTGGAACTCCTCGTGGCCCACGGGTCCGACTTCTAAGAAGTCTTCTACCGCCTGTTCCATGAGGTCAGTGTGGTCATCGTTTAGTGGATCTACCCTAGGCTGGAATTGAGTTTCCAGATAGTCTGCTAGTGCCTCTGCTTTTTCCCTCGGTTCAAAGACAAGTCTTCCCCGAGGGTTGTGCACCTGATGCTGGTGTGCAGATTTATCTTTCCGCAAGCCTCGGACGATGCGCCACGGTTTCCTCTCCTGGAGGTTTACGTGACGCAGCGTGTTTTCCCATGCTGCTTGCCTATGTTTTCTTAGGAGTCGTCTCAGCAGGGATTTGAACCTCTGGTGTATTACTCCTATCCTAGGATGACGGAATCTCTGCCATAGCCTTCTGACAGCATTCTTAGCTTGAATGAGGCGTTTCAAAGGGACAGGGATAGATGTCGGGTTAGGTGCATCGGTAGGAATGCGGTGTGTGTGAGCACTTACCGCATTAAGGACGGAGGTAGGAAACCCCGTGGCTGCCTCCACGAGATCTCTATCGAGTCTATTCGAGGATTTGCTTCCACAGAGTTTTGAAGGGCTAGGACGGCTGCATCCCAGTCGACTTCTTCCACCCAGTCCGGCACTCCCAGAGCAGTGAGATTAACGTCTGCATCTACCACAACAGGGTTGTGGTCAGAGTCCAGATCGTTAATCACAGAGAGGTCCAAGTGAAATGGTATGTTTTTGGTGATCATGAAGTCGATGATATCCGCGGTGCCGCGTGCCGGGTAGTAAGTTGGACCTCTTGGCCCGTGTGCGTGAAGGGCGGGGTTCCCGCTAATGAGACGGTACAGTCCCCGTCCCTTTACGTTCTGGGTGCGGCTGTGCCAGCTTGGGTGTTTTGCGTTGAGGTCTTCTGCAATGCAAACCCTGTGGTGTAGGTTCAGGAGTGCCGTGATGTCCGCTTCATAGAAGCGCCCATCCGGCGGGTCATATACCGCCACAAGCACTAGGTCGTTCCCGCCCAAGGATAACTTTATGGCGGTTGCTTCCAGGTGTTGTAGCGGAGGTATGGTAACAGGAGTGTGGGTGAGATGGTGCTTTATGAAAATGGCAGTACCACCGCCCTGTCGGCCGACACGATCAGACCGATGAGCGGCGTAACTTGGCAGGGTAAACTGTGCACCAGCGTGCAAGTGCGTTTCACAGACCATCAGGATATCAATCCCGTGACTGTCCACGAACTCCAGCAGGCCAGGTCTCTGGTCTCTAACTCCATTTGCGCTCCAGAACGCAGCTCTAAATGAACGCACAGTTCTATGCGCCATTAAGAGCTCGTGGAGTTAGAGTAGAGTTCCTTAGCCATTTGAAGCACCGCAAGGTGCTACTTCACAGCGGAAATCCCGGGGTTGTTGATGGTTTCCCTACAGCGTCGTAATATTGGGAGGGAACGCTGAGCTAAGTCGGCGAACCAGGTTGCCAACTCAATGAATTCAGCCATGTCCTCAGAAGTCATCGTAGCGGGGTCACTGAGGGTTTATCCTCCCTATGGGAGGCGCCCTCTGACTCTTGCCATACCGGGACATAGTCCCTTACTGGCATATGGTGGTAAATTTAAGATACTGACGGTGGGGTAATGGTGGCAATTAATGTCGAAGATTTTTTTTAAATGGTATGAAATTATGATAAAAGGGAGAAATGATAATTGTTGAGGATGGCAGTTTTTTATGGTTATGAATTAGATGTTGTTGATGATGTAAGTTGTTGTCTGGTAATTTTGTTATGGTCCAAGTGCAAGTCTGGTATATTTGTATGTTTCTCCTGGGTCCAGATCATACTCACCCAGGCCGCGGATGAGTTGGTTGAAGTTTGTTTAGAGATTGGCATAGAAACTGTGGGAGAGATGTAATATGTAGTTTGAAATTGTTGGGAAGGAAAGATCTTCGTGGTTATTGTCATTTGGTATATACCATTCAGCTGAAGTTGCTATTCTGAGGAAGCGGTTTTGTAGAACTTGTAGATGGTGTAAATTGGATTTGGCTGCGGCTCCCCAGACTTGACATGCGTACGCAATAATCGGACGTAAAACCTGTTTATATATCAGGAGCTTGTTCCTAAGGCTCATTGGAGATCTTTTGTTTAGCAGTGGATATATCATGGCCATTTTTCTCTTAACCTTGGATGATTGCAATATGATGTGAGGTTTCCAAGTCAGTCGCATATCGAGTTTAACTCCCAGATAATCCACTTCGGTGGACCAGGGGATTTGGTTACCAGAGAGCTGTAATTCACCCACATCTTGCAGGTGACGCCTGGTAAAGGTGATGGCTTGTGATTTAGCGGAGTTGATTTTAAGTCGCCAAGCAGTAAACTAAGCTGTCAACATATCTGCATAGCGTTGAAGGCGTTGGGTCGCTATGTCATGGTGGGACGACGCAGTTGCAATTGCGGTGTCGTCAGCAAACAAATAGACTTTGCAGCCCGGAAGAGAAGGAAGATTGTTGATATAGATAACAAATAGCAAGGGACCCAAGACACTGCCTTGGGCTACCCCTGCATTAACGGAATATATTTGAGATTGAATGCTGTCCCTAGTGACAACAAAGGATCGGTTTAAGAGGAAACTATGGATGAGATGAACAAGATAGGGAGGAATATCGTAACTAATGAGTCTGTGTAGGAGTCCTTCATGCCAATCGGTATCAAAGGCTCGGGAGATGTCCAGGAATAGGGCTGCAACATAGTGTCTACTATTAAACCCGCGTATTATTTCGTCCACCAGGCGCAAGAGCTGATGTGTTGTGGAGTGCTGTCTTCTAAAGCCAAATTGTTCTGGACGTAATACATTGTGTCGTTCCAGTAGACTCAGCAGGCGTGCCTGGATGATTTTCTCAAACAGCTTGCTTATGGCTGGTAACAGGCTGATTGGTCTGTGATTACCCGGATGTTGTGGGTTTTTACCTGGCTTCGGCAGTGTTATTATCTTTGCATGCTTCCAAGCAGCAGGGAAATAAGCCAGGCGAAGCAAGCTGTTGAACAGGTGTACTACCAGTGCAATCCACTCTGCTGGTAATGCTTTGAAGGCACCGTAGGGCACGTTATCATTGCCAGCTGCTTTAAACGGGCAAACAAAAGCCACAATGGTGTTGACCTCTTCAGTCGTGGTAAGGACCAATTCCTCATGTTGGAAGGGAGCAGAAATGTATTCTCGCACCATATTCTCGACATCACTGACAATCTCATCATCTAGTGGATCAGCCGGATGGAAGGTGGAGGCTAGATGTTCGGCCATAAATTCCACTTTCTCCCTTGCAGATTGGGTATCTCTTACATTGACACTTAGGGGAGGGTCTGAGGAAGGGATGCGCAGTATTGACTTGGACATTCTGCAGAGAGAAGAATATTCTGTGTCCAGAGTGCCCAGGCGTCTTTCCCACTCCTCATTTGCATGGTTTTGCAATTCAGTTTTCACATTGGACTGAAGGCGGTTCCATTCCCTTTTGTCCAGTGGATTGCGCGTCTGTTGAATTTTGCGCCTGGCTTTGTTTTTTGCTGCTATCAGTTGCCGAAGTTCATATGGAAGAGGCTTCTGATTGATGAGAGATTGACGTCGAGGGGGTGTCGCTTCTGCCGTGACAGTTGACATAGTGGCAGTGATGGTAGCTGCCAGTTCTTCTGCTTCCATGGTGCTTTGGCACGGCTGAATGTTGGCAGGCCTCTCAGCCATTAAGGCGTTGTATATACACCAGTTGATCCTTCTAGGATTGACTGTGTTTGCAGGGGCTTTGGCAGTGGGCCTAGCCCTGAATGTCAGCATTACCGGCTAATGATCGGAGGATAGCTCCGGAACAGAAAATATAGTGGGATGTGTGCGAATATTCTGCATGATGGCAATGTCCAGCCAATCTGGCGGGCGTCGGTCGCCATGTGTAATGGTAGGCGACGTTGGAGCAATAACGGCGAGCCCTCTAAGATCTATGTAACTCTCCAGTACCATACCTCGATGGTTCTTGACCGTAGAGTTCTACAGCTGGCTCTTGGCATTATAATCACCCATTGCTATATTGGGCGTGTCGGAGAAAAACACAGCATCCAAGTCCTGATGACTGATGGGTCGTCCTGGTGGTATGTATATGGAATATACATTTAGAGGCCCTTTACTCGTGGCCAGTTGGATGCCTGTCCCTTCCGGGCCAGCTGTGGTTGCCAGATGTAGGCGATGATGTACCAGATTTCGATTGATATAAACTGCTGTGCCGCCAAAGCCATCATCTCTGTCACTCCTATGACAATTCATGTTCGGGATTGTGGCTTGCTGGTTACCAGAAAGGTGGCTTTCCTGAATCAGAAAGACGTGGATTTTATTAACTGCAATGAAGTTTTTAAGTTCATGCAGTTTACCACGTACAGCGTTGGTATTCCACGAACATATTCGCAGACTGAGGAGATCGGCCACTACTTTATTGCTGTCCGCCATATTGGGCCATAAACACAAAGACGGTGTGCACAAGGATAGTTTCAGGTGCAATAGTGGTCGGCCTTTGTGCAAGAGCCTCTGCCAGCACTACAGCGTAGTCTACCTGTAGGTGAATAGGTATCTTGTCCATGAGGCTCAAGAAATTGGCGTCAGGGACTAAAGGAACTCGGCGAGATAGTGTGGCTGTTGGTTGGACCTGTAGCCTTTGCTGGGCAGGTTGCCTTGGTGGTAGTGGCACTTGCTGAGTTGGAGCAACAGGTTTTGTGCCTCCAGATGTTTTCATGGGCTTAGATACGGCCGAGGATGGAGACCGATGAACCTGGGTCAGTTTAGGAGTGACCTTGGGAACTGTATAAATGGTGGTGGGTTGTTGCTTCTCCATTGGAGGTGACTGTCCTGTAGCAGAAGTACAAGGTTGCTGTGATTGGCTGTTAGATGTTAAAGCAGCAGCGTAGTCCTTGTGCTGTATTCTCTGCACAGATAAAAGCCCTGGAAATCTTGCACCCCTAAAGGCTTCCTTGGGGAGACCTAAGGGATTTCCAACTCGGGGTGCAGCGTCGAATCTTGTGCGCTGCCCATTTTGGTTGAGAATCATCTCAATACGTGGCTCTTGCCAGACTGGGCACTTTGCATATCTGCAACTGTGTTCACCACCGCACTTAGAGCATTTGGGTTTAGATCCTTGCATTGCCGGGAGCTTGCAGTCCTTGTACTGCTGTCCACTCTCAGCACAGAAAGAGCAAATGGTTTCCAGCCTGCATCCAGCAGCACTGTGCGTAAACTGCTGGTAGTTAGTGCGTCGTAGCGGTCGTGCAGGTGGGCGATAGCTCTCCACACGGATTATGGCGTTGAACATTCGTGTCTCTTTATATATGTTATTAGAGTTAGCTTCCTTCCTGAGGGCAACTCTAAAATGCGGAATGGGCTGTGGTGGTTGTGTTCTGTTTGACCGCAGTTGACCAACTCTCACGATAGGGTATCCTAAGCCCTTCAATGTTTCTTCAACCTCAGCTTCTGTTACATACATAGGCACATCTTTTAGCGTAACATATTGACGCTTTTCTTCTGGCAGTAGCGTAGTGAGGTATGCTACTTTGTTTTCAGTCAAAACTGTCCTAATCTGAGGGTGGTCATCTGGACTGGAGGGCATGAAGGCCACTGTACCACTCATATTTTTTATATTATATTTAACGTCAGGATGGGAAGAGGCTAAAATGTATTTAAATCACGGGCCTTTTTAGGGTCCCGGAGAAATATAGGTGTCGTTCTAAGGGAACGAGTTGGTGCAGTTGGTGCAGTGGGCGTGGCTATTTCGCCATCAGTCGTATCCATTGAAATTGCAGCAGTCGATGGAGCAGCTTACTCATTGGCTGCTTGACTGGTGCTGGCTAACACACCAAATTTATTTGAAGTGGTGGTTTTTTCAGACTGTGCTCTCGTGTTGGAGTTGCGTTTGCGTTTATTTGCAACTGTCTGCCACTGCTCCTGTTTCAGTTGCCTGTCATGCTTTGCCAAGTACACGTCAATGGCATCATTACGGGTCTTGTGCGCCGCAATTACTCTGTATACGTGAGTGATCTCTTCTCTGCTGTATTTAGCATGGTCTGGTAGCATTATCAGGAGCTGGTTTTCTACCTCCTTGACATACATTGAGTGAACCTTATGCTCATTACGCAATGTAGTCAGTTCTTCAGTCGTTAGAGGGAATGTGGGGTTAATTAACAGTGATTTCCCCAAGTATTGCTCCAGTTTCGCACCTTCAAGATAATAGTGGGTGGGGCTCGATTCAGTAGCATCTGTTTGTTGCTGATTGGAGAAATGTACCTCTCCAAACTCATGTTGGCCAATCACAGCGTAGCTGGTCTGCTGCGTAATGGTGCTCATGGATGTTGTTTGCTGACATTGCTCAGCCATGGTTCTTGATGCTTAATTAGCCTAATTAAGCCAATAAGTCAATTAGTCAAGTCAAGTCGGTCGTCCGAGTGCCCACAGGCGTGGATCGCAGAGGGCCGGACCAGAAGGCGCCTTTAAACCGGTCAAAAAGACCGCTGGCTAAGCCTTGCTTTCCTCTCGCTGTGTAGTGGTGATAGTCAAGTAAGTCACGTACAATTCTTGCAGTTTAAAGGTGCAAGACGTCGAAATTAACGCCGAAACACCACAAAGAGCCTTAGACGTATTCCACAAAGCCCTACGAAGTTCACAAACATACGTTCAATGGCGATCTTCTCTGAAGAGTCTCGACTAATCAGAGCGCTGCAGGAGAGCATATAAATACACGTCTATCTCAGTTCAACTCAGGAATTCGAACGTTGGCGTTCGACCTGAGCGTACACGTTTTCTTCTCACTGGTGGAAAGACGGAATTTTCAGCCATCCCTACGGAGCAGGAGATCCCGTAAGAAGGTGGAGTGCACACGCCGGTGGGGCACAAGCTTCAAACTTCGGGCTAATACATTAGCCAAAGACATCCTGGTGCAGCGCTAAAAGAAGTTTGGAAAGCAAAATTTAGAGCTCACCTAAGGGTAGCTTTCCTGGAGCGGCAACAACTGCTGGCTCCTGATTGGTGTTTGTATTGGAGTTCCTGATTGGTGCTTGCATCAAGCATCGGCATTGGTCTCCTAGTACTGCACGCTAAGGAGTGATTTTGTGCTGCTTAGAACCTGCACATGAGCAAAAAGTCGACTACTAAACAACGTTAAGCAGTAGCGGTTTGTCAACAAGGCTACAGTCAACACCTTCGGGTGGATATAGGCGCATCCTTTGGGTGTTCGGTCCTCTGTTGACGACGCTTCTTAGCAGCCGCTGTTGCAGGTAAGTGGTCAGCCCGATTTCATTGTACGCTCGCTGCACCTTCGGGTACTAAGCAATGCCTACTTCCAAAACAAATCCCATACCCAATCCCACTGTCATTAACAGCAAAACCAGAATTGATATTCAGGACACAGCAATGCCCAGCACATCTGGCGCAAATAATGTCTCCGTGAGCTCACCTCAGGAGACAGTCAACCGGCGACGTCGAAAGCCCATACAAGGCGGAAATGGCAACGCCAAACGTTTGGCCGTGACCGAATATTCATCCAACCAAGACGCTAAACGCAGATCAAATTCACGTTTAGGCCAAAGCTCAGAGGCAAACTCTGACAGCTCCCGCGAGGATTCAGATGCGGAATCCAATACTGACGAGACCGTGGTCCAGTCTGAAACGTCCAGGATGGACGAAGACGAGGCAAGCTCCTCTGACATCTCAACTGAGGTGAACGAGGCAGAATTTCGGGAAGTGGTCAACCGTCGGAGGAAGCGCCGACAGAACCCATCAACTGTCTCGACTGATGAACCAACAGAAAAACCAGCCAAGCAGCATATTCCGCCTATCACTGTAGACGACTTTAGGGGTATGGTGGGCTTCTTAAAAGAAGTTATGCCAACACTTTCGGGGTCGTGCTCGGTGACGAGGAGGAAGAGCCGCTACGTCTTTCAGGCTAAACATGTGGGGGACTACAACACCCTCCTATCTGTCCTTGAGCGGAGAAATCTCCCTCATTTTACGTTTGGTCTCGACAAAACTCGAGACATCCGCCGTATTATCAGAGGTCTCCCAGTAGATACGCCCGTGGGCGATATTGAAGACGAGCTAAGCCGTAAAGGCATCACCCCTCGACTGGTAAGGTAACTTACCAAACCGGGCGAGAACGGGGAAGCCAAGAGACCAATTCCTCTTTTCCTGGTTGTGGTGGAGAGGGCGTGTGATCCGGAGATGAAAATTGACGGAGTGAAGTCTCTCTGCTACTTCAGGGTGACGGTGGAAGTGGTGAGGAGTTCTTTTGGACCCCCACAGTGCTACCGGTGTCTTGGCTTTAACCATTCGAGCCATTTCTGCCGCAGAAACCTGCGATGTCTTCGCTGCGGTGATGCGCACCACAAGGAATCCTGCCCTAGAGAAATAACAGACGATCCCACCTGCACAAACTGCAAGGGTAAACATGTGGCCTGTTGCGGAGGTTGCCCTGCGAGGAAGAGAGTGATCGCCCCCAGGAGACCACAGATATCCCAAGGTCCAACTCCCGTCAGAGGAGACCAAGAGAGACCTTCCACCTCAAATCACCAGGCCCCTCAACCTCAACTAGCCAACATCCCTAGGGTATCACAAGCTCAAACCATCCAACGCATCTCGGGTAGTCCATGGACGTCTCGAGAACAACACCAGCAACCATCACACAACACACAACCTCAGCCCCAAAATAAACCTCCCTTACAAACAATCCCAAGGCCGCAGAGGGAGAGAAAACCCCGGAAGCCTAAACGAGCACCCAGAGTGGTCGAAGCGAGTGATGTTTCCACCACCCGACGTCCTCAGGAGGAGGCTAGAGCCGAGGAGACTCCAGCACCTCCTCCTTCCACTAACAACAACCCCTCAACGCCTACCTTTGAGCTCACTGGCCTGCTCAAATGGGTGCAGCTAGTTTTGCAGACCCATGGGCAAAGGATTTGCGATCTTATCGTGAGATTTAGTTCTGCGAGCGACTCAACAGCCAAGACGCTCATTGTAATGGAGGGGCTCGCCCTTCTGACCTCCCTACTCCAGAACACCAAAAATGGCCAGACAAACTAGGCCAAGCACCTCATTTCGGTTGGCGTTTTGGAACGCGTGCGGATTGGCCGGCCAGGCGGGGGAGTTATCCCACTTTGCCCGCACTTATGCCCTAGACGTTATTTTAGTTAGCGAAACTCATCTACGCCCAAATGTTCGCTTCCGTTTAGCGGGCTACGTTTGCCACAGAACTGATCGTCAAGGTCGTCCTGGAGGCGGAACGGCGGTGTTCGTAAGGCAGAACGTAGTCCATCGTCCAAACCAGCTCCCACCCCTTCAAACACTAGAGGCCACGGTTATCACTCTGAACCTTGACGGTACAGAGATACTGATAGTCTCAGTATATCACCCTCCTCGAAGGCAGTTTGTCCCAAATGACTACCTTTCCATCCTAGCCCTTTATCCCAACGTTATCCTGGCTGAGGACTTGAATGCCAAACACCAACGCTGGCACTGCGGTCGAAGGGCGGATGCCCGAGGCAATTCCATCATCCGCCTCATCGACGCGGACCCTGAACTAAGGGTGGAGGGCCCGTGGCAACCCACACATTATCCGCATGGTATAGAGCTACCCTCTGTCATAGACTTTGCGATCATAAAGCATTTCCCATTTCATCTCACACTGACATCAATAAACGCACTCCAGTCAGACCACAACCCAGTACTGACAGAAATCATGCCCGGATTGCCGGTCATGACACCTCGAATAATACTCGAGAAACGGACTGGGAAGGTGTTCGTAATTGTCTTCGCACCTCCATCCCACCTAACCCCAGAATCGACATACAAACTCTTGAGGCGGCAGTTTCTTCTTTCACATCCATTGTGACAAGAACTGCCCAAAACCTCACAATCCGTGCTCCAGCTCCCTTACACCCAGATGTCCTCCCACTTGACATAATCCTTCTTATCCGCCGGTCCTGAGCGGCACGAAGGCTTTATCAAAGGCATCGCACACCCCACAACAGAGCCCTATTACGGCGACTGCGCCGACTGGTCGGAGCTCGACTGCGTGAGCACGGAGTGCAAGCGTGGGAGAATAAGATGGCCAGCCTGGACACTGAAAGTCGGGACGTGTGGAAGATCGCCAGAAGTCTTCGAAACCATCGTGGCCAATACAACTCGCCAATTCAGGGCACCCGAGGCCTGGCATATGAACCTGAAGCCAAAGCCAACGTGTTCGCTGACTACCTAGAGCGGACCATGTGTCCCAGAGACGACCCCCAGGACTATAGATTCTCAGAACGTACCCGCCAAGAAGTACGTCGATTTTTACGACGTCCGCCGGAGGATGCGGAACGACTGCCGGTGATACGTCCCAGTGAAACCCATGGCGCATTACAACGCCTCAAAATCAAAAAGGCGGCGGGACCTGACGGACTAATTCCCCTCTTGCTTGGTCACCTTCCCTTCAAAGCCGTGCTCTTCCTAACTAGAGTATTCAATATGTGCCTTACCCTGGGTCACTTCCCACGCGAGTGGAGAGAGGCTCGGGTGATCTGCATTTTGAAACCTGGGAAAGACCCGGTGCATCCCTCCAACTACAGATCCATAAGCCTTTTTTCCATCCTTTCGAAAGTTCTAGAGAGGATGATCCTAAACCGATCATCCCCTTTACTAGTAAACATGCAAGCCATCCCAGAACATCAGTTCGGCTTTCGACCTGGGCACTCTACACCTCAGCAACTGCTACGTGTGGTGGAGGATGCTGCCCTGAGTTTCCAGGAACGCGCTTTCACTGCTGCGGTGTCTCTGGATGTAGAAAATACCTTCTCAACCACCTGGCACACAGGGCTGCTTCACAAGCTGATCCACCTGGGGCTACCCACACAACTTATACACATCCTACACAGTTTCCTCCGACACCGGACCCTCATAGTCACAGTTGCTGGGCGAACCTCCACAATAAGGCCAATAAGAGGCGGAGTCCCCGAGGGCTCTGTTCTGTCCCCTACTCTCTTCAGTGTCTATATGGCAGACTTCCCAACAGAACCACAGGTTAGTATATCCCAATACGCAGATGACGTATTACTATACTGCACCAACAGAAACATCCTTAGAGCCTTCAACCCTATACAAAGACACCTCCGCCTAGTCCAAGACTGGTGTCGGCGATGGCGTATGTCTGTTAATCCAGACAAGAGCCATGCCATTCTCTTCACGAGACGTCCCACACCTGCAGACTGCCCTACCTTCCAACTTCGGGGTCAAAGGATCCAGTGGAGAGATACCATCACCTATCTGGGAGTTAAACTAGATAGGAGTCTAACACTCCGAGGACATATTAGAGACCTATCGGTGCGGACGCAGGGGCTATTGCCTCACTGTACCCCATGCTGAAATCTGAGATGCCAGTCCGCCTGAATCTACACCTATTCAGAGCTCTGATTATCCCCCTCATGCTTTACGCCTGTGAAGTGTGGGGCATGGCTGCGGGTAGTTGGCTCCTGTGGCTCCAGAGGGCGCAGAACAGAGGACTTCGGTCCATCTACTCTGTCCCCTTATCCTTACCCGTGAGACTACTTCACGAAGCCTCATCTCTTCCATACGTGGAGGATGAAATTAGGCGCCGGGCAGCAAAATTGTACGCCAAATTACCCAACCATCAAAGCGCCCTTGTTAGATCTCTAGGTGATTATGACCCCACAACACGCCGCTTCAGGTCGTATAGGGTTCCCCGTATGGCTTGCGGGTATATCCCACAGCAAAGTAGTTTACCCATCAGCAGCAAAAGCTAAACTACAAAATAATCCCAACAATTCGGCTCAAAATTCAAACCACCATCAAAATTCAAAATTTAAAAGATCAAAAAGATCTTAAAACTTTATTTAAAACTTTTATTCCCAATGAATGCAGACATTGCTGACTTCTGCGAGTCATCAGCAAAGGGGCAAAATAGCCTCCTTATTATATAGGCCTTAACCCAAAAACATCACCCTTAATCACTCTTTATACCAAAAATTCTATCTGCGGTTAAACCCTTTTAAGGGTAGGTACGCAGCAAAATATCATCGGGCTGAACCACAGCCTGCCAGGATGTCGTCGTCTTCAACTCAGAAGACGCACAGCCATGTCCTCGGAAGCGTATGTGTCCCCTAAGTTTTTTTTTTTACTAACTACTTAACTAATTTTATTCTGGGGTGACTCTGTTTATTTGAACAGTGGTTGTGTTTGTCCGGTACCGCCGAAGCAAACCGGATAATTGTGGGTGGATATTAAAGGTGGGTCATTGGCTTAGGCAGGTCAAGTATCATGGCGGTGCCCTGACACTGACCTGCGGTTTGGGGGGAAGTTGGGTCGTACTGAAGGACCGATTGGAGTACCGACTGGAGATCTGGGGAGTGTCAGAAACTGCAATATCTGAGCAAGTGAAGTCTATAGTGATGGTGTGTGTCCTTGTAGTATTTCTTCTAACGTCCTATGGACCTTGTGTATGCGTGAGTCGTTGATGTAGGTGACTACTTTCTCCAGCTGCTTGTTGAAGTGGTCTCGGAGGCTATTGTTGTCTTGATGGACTGTGGCAGTTAGCGTTGTTTGCAGGTTATGGCTGGTATCCTTAACGTCCTCGAGAGCACGAGTCAGGGCTGTCTCCCATGCTGCAAAACGGTCGGTGAGAGTCTGGAGTGTGTCTTGTAGTTTCTGCAGTGCGGCGGTGTTGTGGAGTACAGCGGTGTAAAGTTGGTTGTCTGCGGCGTCATGTTGGTCGGCGGTTTGGCGGTTGGTGTTGATATGTTGTTGGTGTGTGACGGTGATGGTCTGCGAGGCGGAGAGTGGTTGTTGCGTGGGCAACTTGTGAACTGCAGGCGGCTGACGGCGTGGGTTCCTCGGGCACGCCGACTGGCCCGTGAAGTGGCCAGTGCAATTCACATGGCACAATACACAGGGCGACGTGTCAGGTCATGGCTGGTGCAGGATGTGGTGAAGGTGCCAGCGCCACAATAGTGGCAGCGTGGGGCGTCGGCGCAGGCGTCGGCGGTGTGACCGTACTGGCAACAGCGTCGGCAGGGAATAGGGCGTACACCACGGCTAGCCTCAACTGGAAGCACCTGCCCAAGGGCAGGAAGCCCGTCCGTCAAAGCAGCACGGTAATCCGCCCCATCCCAGAACTCCAGGCGCACCAGCGGCGACGGTCCTCTGGCTGTGATGATGCGCGTCGCTTTCATAAGAGAAGGCCAGCGACGTCGGGCTGCGCTGAGGAGGAGAGAGTCAGGAAATCTGCCGATGTACTCCGCGCACAACTGCGCTGTAACTCTGCAGCCTCGTGAGGTTAGGATGACTCTCTGTGGACGTTCGGTACTCAACCTCTGGCTGTGTCAACTGTGTGCGGTGGGTGGCTGGTGTCGGCGTGGTGTCGCAGGCTGAGATATCTTGTTCAGGTGGCGTAGATGGAGATGGAGTTGGCGAGGAGGCTGGCTGTGAGGCAGGGGCGGCGCTGGCGTTTTCAGTTTCCCCAGAAGGTACTTCGGAGGCTTCTTGGACTGCTGCAGTGGCTCTCTTCTTCTTTCTTCCTACCATGTTGTCTCTGCGGCGGCTGTGACTGGACTCCCCCCCCTAAGGCTGGTTGCGGGATGTTTTGTAGAGGCACTGCTGCCTTGGGATTGGCTGGGCCAGTCTGCTGGGACGGGTCAGCATTGGCGGGCTCTGCTGCTTGCTGATTGGTTGACGCAGCTGGAGCTGTGGGTGCTGGTGGTGGGGAAAGGTTCTCAACAGTTTTGTTGAGATCTTTCGCCACAGTTGGTTTTTCTGTGGTTTTTACCACAGGGGCTTTCTTCTTCCCCTTCTTGGGGGGACGTTTCTCCTTTGGAGCGGTGCTGGGTGTTGGAGCAGGCTTCTTACTCGCAACCTGGGGTGGGACACTTTCCGGGACTGGCATTGTCATTGTCTTGGCAACCTAGTCTTTAGGGACTACTTCCGCGCCCTCGTCCTGCGCGAGAGCACCTTCGTGTCCCACCAGGACCGTGGCGAAAGAGACCCCTGTTCTGACTTCAGTGTCAGCCTTGCCCTGTCTGCCTTGCATTATTGCAAGTCTCTTAGGGCACCCGCGATAGATCCCTATGTGACATCCATCGCAGTTGGCGCACCTTTTCTCTTCTTTTGGTGTCGGGCAATCCTTTACCAGGTGCTCGCCCGCACAACGGAGACACTTGAGAGCCCTCTCACAGGCAAAGCTGGAGTGGTGGAAACCCAGGCACTTATAGCACTGGGCTGGCCCCTCCCTGCCGTGGTAAGGCTCAACCGTGACCCGTGCATAGTACAGACGAGTCACCTCGTCAATCTTAGGGGTTCCCTCCCCTTGTTTTTCGATGGACAGTAGGAATAGTGGTAGGGGCACCTTGGTGGGTTTCCTCTACTTCACCTTTGTTGTGGTGAGTTGCACCACGGACCGCGGTTCGATTCCGGGTTCGTCCTTCAGTCCGACACGGATATCCTGGGGGTCTGTCTCCGAATCGAGACCTCTAATGACCCTGCGAACCACGTGGGGTCGCTGGAGCGAGTACGGGTGGAATTTTATTCCACCCGCTTTCAGCACTTCCCTTGCGGCCGCATGGTATCCAGAGGAAGTGGTCCGGATTACAACACGCCCTGGGTGTCGTGTTGCCTGGAATTCAGCCTTTAACTTTCCCCTGAGCTCCTTCATCACCTTGATGTGATTAGGGAAGGGGTCAGACACAATTGGTGGGATTTTTTCCGCCTTACGTGCGGCTTGGTGTTGGGGGGACGCTGCAGGTCCCGATGAAGGAGCGGGTCATTCTGGGTTCGAACCAGAGGAACTTTTCCTGCGGCTTTGTACCACTACAAAGCCATCGTCGTCCGGCAGTGCTGGAGTCGGGTTGACAGGAGCTGGTGGTGTTAAAGGGACGACTGTCCCTTGATTGACAAGGCCCACGGCCTTTTTCACCTTCGGCCTAGTCTTGGCCCTAGTGAGTGCCTTGGCTTTCGCCTTGGCGATGCTCACTCGGGGACCACTGGAGGGGTTCTAGGTAGAGGGTTGGGTTGTCAAAACCATGTCAGGCCTTACCTGTATGGTGCTGGTACTCGGTTGGTCAGTTTGGGTCAGTGCAGGTGCCATTCGGCTCCGCACAGAGGGCCAGACGCCTTGCGACGCGCCGAGAGGGGCGAGCCCCGGGTCACGACCTGAGTCCGGACCCTTGGCTGCGACCTTGTGGGGCTGCAGTCTTGTCAGTCGGTACAGAGTCTCCTCCGTCCGACACTTCTGCCTGGGTGGATTGTGAAAGAGCTCGGCGAGCCTCTTTCACGAGACAGGCTAGTAGAGGGCCTACGCCCACTGCCGATCCTGTGTTGGGGTAGCTCCGGGAAAGCTGCCTCGGTCCTGTTGACTTCTTCAGCTTTGGAGTGTTTTAAAACCTCCTTGCCAGGTCTCTTATAGAACACTCCTAGTCTTTTAGCGCTGGCGTGGCAAAAGCTCCTTTGGTTGGTGCGTCGTTTCCGCTCCCTGTCGAGAGGTCCTGCTGTGCCGTTACGGTGTTCCACAAGTGGTCAAGAGTAGACGAGGACAAAGCGAAAACCATTAATCACGAGTGACCACGTTTACATTTACATCATTTGTATCCATAGAATCAGGGTCGGATGATGTTGCGCCCTGATTGGCGTTTGCTTGACCGGTGCTGGCCAATGGAGCGAACTTGTTTCTGATGTTAGTAACATCGGCCTTGGATAGTGTCTTTGTATACCTCTTGCGCTTTTGCGCAACAGTATGCCATTGATCTTGGCTGCTCACTTGCTCATTTTTAAGGAAGTAGCCATCTATAGCCTCATTACGGGCTTTGTGTGCAGCTACTACAGGATAAAGTTGAGTAATTTCTTCCCGACTGTACTTAGTTGGGTCAGGCAGCATGATAAGAAGCTGGTTTTCTGCCTGCGAGACGTACATCGCTCTGGCTTTTTGCTCACTCTGCGGCGTGGAAAGGATTTCAGCTGAGAGAGGGTATATAGGTTCAATTATAAGCTCCTTTTGCAGGAAACTTTCAAGGTGCCCACCTTCAAGGTAGTACATAGTGGGGCTAGATGTAGTAGCTTACTCCTCATTGGATGGTAGAGGATTCAAGCTTGTAGATTGGCCAATCACAGGGCTCGAGGCCTGTTGGACATTTGCAGAAAGTGCCATGGTTTGCTGATTAGAAAGCATGGTTGTCTTTCTTTCCCGGTTGATGTTTTGAGGTAATTCTGAAAACCCTGGTGTTATAATCAGTCTAGTCGGTTTTGTGAGTGTCAACAGGCGTGGATCGCACAGGGCTGGACCAAAAGGCGCCTTAAAACCGTTCAGAATGACCGTTGGCTTGGGCTTGCTTTCCACTCGCTGTAAAGTGGTTAGAGTTAAACCCTAACTGTTGAAACTTGATGAACTGCGTCAAACAGTTAAATTCTTGCAGTTTATTCCTGCAAGGCATAGAAATTAACGCCAAAACACTAATTCAATGCAATACAAGATCCTCACACATGCGTCCAATGGCAATCTCCTCGGAAGAATTTTGACCTATCACAGCGCACTAGCAGAACGTATGTATAGTTGCGTCTATCTCTGCTGTTATTTTTTTTAGACAGAAAGAGAGTTGGAGAAGAAAGAGTTGGCATATTTCGCCGGGAAGAGTGGGAACAAGGGAGGGGAAGAAAAACTAAGCCAAAGGTTTTCAAGAGGGGGTTTTGGGAGAAGTGTGTCGTGACTATCGAGGTACCGCCGAAGCACCCTCGCAGTGCGGAAGGATACAGCCGGCTATTACCGGCATCGGGAAAGGGTATTCCGGATGACAGACATGGCTAGGCCCTGAATGCCACACACGGGGAATTACCAGTGGGATGGTAAAGTTCCGGGATGTTCTTGATTAGCGGTTCCAGTTCCACGAGCGTTTACCTGTGACACCACTACATATCATTAGCTTGCATCGTTCGTTGCAAGGTTGGCGATAGTGATCGAAGAAGCCAGTGTGTACAAACTCTGGGTGATCAAGCTGCTGTGGCCACCATGGTTGTGGAGAGATTTGCGCTTGTGTAAGAATCTGCTGAAGTTTAACTTGTCGCTGTTGTAGTTGATTTGCCTGCTGGGATGGTGGCAGGAAGTGGTGTACTTCTGTTTGAGTAGTGGCCACTTGTGTTGTTGGAGTAGTCCTGTTCTCGATCTGTGTCAGCTTCTGCTGGACTGAGTCGAGAGTTTCTCCATTGACTGCGACGTATTCAGTGAGAGTTCTGATTTCAGTTCGTAGCGCTTCAACTGGTTCTTTAAGATGAAGTCCGGAGAATGTGTTGGCGGCGGTGTTGATTAAGGTGGTGACGACGTTGGCTAGTTGTCTTCGATGTTACCCAGTCGTCGATTGAGGCTAAGAACCTCAGAGCAGAGATATTCCACTTCCTTACTGGGTGGGTGTGTACTAGCGGTGGCGGCGGCGAATGTGAACTTCGACCCTTGAAGTGTTGATGATTCTTACTGCGTTGACTGCGTTGTCGGTTGTGGAGTCTGAGGAGATTGACACTGCTCAGGTGGTGATGCGGCGTATGTGAAGTGTATTGGAGTGTTGATGATTCTTGCTGCGTTGACTACGTTGTCGGTTGTGGAGGCTGAGGTTTTTCGCCGTGGGGTCGCTGAGGGGTTATCCTCCCTATGGGAGGCGGCCTCTGACGCTTGCCATTCCGGGATTACTCCCTTGCTGGCTTTAGGATGGGTGATAAATTGAATACGGTGGGTAGATGGTGGAAATTGGAGTTTGGGAGATAGGTTTTTTTTTAAGTGTTTGGTGATGTAATGATTTGGTCCGTTAACGTAGGTAATCTATGGTTGTGTCAGTAGGAGTCTTGGACGTTTGTAAGTCTCCCCGGGGTCTATATCATATTCCCCGAGGCCTCGGATAAGGTGGTTAAAGCTGTGAGGAAGACTGGCATAGAATTTGTTGGACAGTTGTTTGATGTAGTCAATTAGGGTAGGGAAGGAACGGTCAGAATGA
The DNA here is from genome assembly GCA_030765045.1 of Tenodera sinensis. Taxonomy (NCBI): domain Eukaryota; kingdom Metazoa; phylum Arthropoda; class Insecta; order Mantodea; family Mantidae; genus Tenodera; species Tenodera sinensis. Next base: position 231,920,806 of record CM060964.1, on the reverse strand, counting down.
ATGTTTTCGTTGGGAATGTACCAATCAGCGGCTATGGATGTGCGCAAATAGCGGTTTTGCAGAAATTGTAGTGCGTTGAGATTTTTCTTGGCTGCTGCTCCCCAGACTTGACAGGCGTAAGTTATCGCAGGTCGGACAACCTGTTTGTAAACCAGGAGTTTATTCTCCAGAGATATGGGGGATTTATTGTTGCACAAGGGGTACAACAAGGCCATACTTCTGCTGATTTTTGAGGCCAGTTTAGCGATGTGGGGCTTCCATGTAAGTTGCATGTCTAGTTGGATGCCTAAATAAGTGGCTTCTGTAGACCAGGGGATGTTGTTGCCTGAGAGCCGAAGTTCTTCTACGTCCTAGAGGTGCCGTCTCGTGAATGTTACTGCAGTTGACTTGTTGGCGTTGAGCTTCATACGCCACGTGGCGAACCATACTGTCAGCATATCGGCATAGAGCTGTAGACGGTGCACTGCAATACCGTGATGAGATTATGCAGTGGTAATTGCAGTGTCATCAGCGAATAGATATAGGTTGCAGCCCCGAAGGGTGGGAAGGGTGTTGATGAAGGTTAGAAACAGCAGAGGCTTTTAGCGTTGAGGTCACCCATAGCAATAGTGGGCGATCCGTGGGAGAATACAGAGTCCAGATCCTGCTCTCTGATGCGTCTGCCAGGTGGTATGTACAGCGAGTACAGGTTGAGTGGGCCTCTGTTGGTGGTCAAGGCAATTCCAGTTCCTTCTAGACCTTCTGTGGCATTTAGATGGAGGCGATGGTGTTGGTTGGTCCGGCTGATGTAGATGGCCGTACCACCGTAACCGTCAGCTCGGTCGCTCCTGTGGCAGACCATACCGGGAATTGTGGCTTTCTGCTTGCTTGACAGGTGTGTCTCCTGGACCAGAAGTAGTTGGACTTTGTTTACTGCAAGAAAGTTTCTAATTCCTTGCAGCTTATCACGGATTCCATTGGCATTCCAGGAGCAGATCCGGAGCTCAAGAAGGTTGGTGACTACATCATTCCTGTCCGCCATTTTGGCTCATAAAGGTGAACACAGTGTAGACCAATACAGTTTGTGATGCTATAGAGACAGGTCTACGGGCGAGCGCTTCTGTGAGGACTGCTGCAAAGTCCGATTGAAGGTGGAGCGGTTTTGCTCATGAGGCTGAGAAATTGAGCATCCGGCATTAGCGGTGAGGTAGATGGTAAAGCAGCTTGTGGGTAAGCCAATAAGCGTTTTTGTGCTTGTTGTCGCGGTAGTGGTGCGAGTGGTATCTCTTCTGAGGTACCCTTGCGTGTCCTAGGCAGGCCATTAGGAGCAGATCTGGCGAAGCTCAATGGAAGCTGGGGTTGCTTTGGAGCAACTGTGGAGACTGTGGGTGCAGTAGAAGTTGCTTGCATAAGGTTAACTGGTTCCGTAGGTTGAGTTCCTGGTAATTGAGGTTGGGAAGTGTTTGTTTTGACTGTTGTAGAGTAACTGTTGTGTTGAACTGGTGCAATGGGGCCCAGTCCAGGGAATCGGGCACCACGGAAAGCCTCCTTGGGCAGACCCATGGGGTTTCTGCTTTTTGGTCCAGCATCGAAGCGGGTACGCTGCCCATTTTTGTTAAGATGCATTTCTATACGGGCTTCCTGCCAAACAGGACATTTGGCGTACCTGCAGGAATGTTCTCCTCCGCAGTTGAAGCATCGTCACTTGGCTCCTTGGATACCAGGCAGTTGACAGGACTGGCGTTTGTGGCCTTGTTCTCCACAGGAGGAGCACACAGGTGTTAGATGGCAGCCTGCGGCACTATGCTGGAATTGTTGACAATTCGTACATTGGAGCGGCTGTGCAGGCGGGCGGTAAGCTACTACTCGAATGAGTGCGTTGAACATGCGCGTCTCGTTATAAATATTTTTGGAGTGAGCCTCCTTCTTGAGAGCCACTCTAAAATGTAGCAAGAGACGTGGAGGTTGACTGCGGTTGGAGCGTAGCTGCCCTACGCGCTCCACAGGGTAATTCAATGTTTTGAGATGTTCTGCCACTTCAGTTTCTGTTATGTACATTGGCAGGTCCTTTAATGTCACGTACATTAGCTTTTCCTCTGGCAGCAAGGTGGTTAAATATTGCACGGAGGACTCGCTAAGCACGTTCCTGATTGCACGATGGTCGTCAGGAGAATTAGGCACGAATGCTACGGTTCCACTCATGTTACGTATGTGGAACTGTACGTTTGGATGAGTGGTACCGAGGGAATCAGTGATATTCCGGGCCTGTTTGGGGTCTCTGAGGAATATAGGAGCTGCCCGTGTAGATTTTGGGATAGGGGTTGCTTGAGGAGCGTTTGCAGGCTCTCCATCTGAATTGTCCATTGTAGTGACAGTTGGATGTGCAGGAGTGGTGTCTGCATGGTACCGTCTCATTAGCGGGAACCCCGCCCTACATGCACACGGGCCGAGAGGTCCAACATACTACCCGGCACGCGGCGCCGCGGATGTCATAGACTTCATTGTCACTAAGAACATTCCATTTCACCTGGATCTCTCGGTGATTAACGCTCTGTATTCTGATCACAACCCTGTTGTGGTCGACTCAGACGTTAATCTAACTGCGCTGGGAGTGCCTGATTGGGTTGAGGAAGTCGACTGGGATGCAGCCGTCCTAGCCCTCCACAACTCCGTGGAAGCATGTCCTCGAATAGACTCGATAGAGGCTCTCGAGGAGGCAGCCAAGGGGTTCTCAACCTCTGTCCTAAATACGGTGCGTGCTCATACGCACCGCATTCCTACCGACGCACCAAACACTACAGCTATCCCTGTACCACTGAAACGCCCCATTCAAGCGAAAAACGCTGTTAGAAGGCTATGGCAGAGATTCCGTCACCCTAGGATAGGAGTAATACACCAGAGGTTCAAATCCCTGGTGAGACGACTCCTTGGAAAACATAGGCAAGCAGCTTGGGAAAACACGTTGCGTCATGTAAACCTCCAGGAGAGGAAACCATGGCGCATCGTCCGAGGCTTAAGGAAAGATAAAACTGTACACCAGCACCCTGTGCATAGCCCTCGGGGAAGACTTGTCTTTGAACCGAGGGAAAAAGCAGAGGCGCTAGCAGACTATCTGGAAACTCATATCCAGCCTAGAGTCGACCCTCAGAACGACGATCATACTGACCTCGTGGAACAAGCAGTAGAAGACTTCTTAGAAGTTGGACCTGCGGGCCACGAGGATTTCCACATCCCGATAATTACCCCTCGCGAGGTAACTAACACCATCCAACACCTAAAACCTAGAAAAGCCCTTGGGCAGGACCGGGTAACAGCGGAAATGCTCCAGCACCTCCCCTTTAGAGCCGTGATGCACTTGACTCGGATCTACAACGCGTGCCTAAGCATGCGCCATTTTCCGGAAGTCTGGAAGAGGGCACGTGTGGTATGCGTGTTGAAGCCGGGCAAGAATCCGATCTTTCCTTCTAGCTACCGTTCCATCAGCCTCCTACCAGTTATCTCGAAAGTTTTCGAGAAACTGTTCCTGACCCGCCTTGGACCTCTTTTAGAGGAAAAAGGCCTCCTTCCGGAACATCAGTTTGGTTTTCGTTCTGACCATTCCACAACCGAGCAACTACTGCGAGTAGCCGAAAAGGCCTCCCTAGTTTACCAGGAAAGGGCCAAAACGGTGGCAGTGTTGCTTGACGTGGAAAAGGCGTTCTCTACCACCTGGCACGAAGGGCTTATCTACAAGCTCATACAGCACGAAATCCCCCCTCCATACATTTACTTGGTGGCTAGTTTCCTACAGGAACGTAGCTTCCGAGTGAAGGTGGAGGGTTCATTTTCCCGAGAAAGGCCCATTGGCGCAGGAGTTCCCGAGGGCAGTGTACTGTCACCGGCACTCTTTAACGCTTACATGGCCGATCTCCCAACGCACCCCAACACCCACATCTGTCAGTATGCGGACGATCTTATGATCTTCGCAACTAACAAGAACCCGCGCTACAGCTACCGTCAAGTACAAGCCCACCTCTGTGCCATCAGTAGATAGAGCGAGAACTGGCGCATGTCTATTAACCCGGAGAAAAGCTCTGCGATTCTCCTG
>CM060964.1:231866740-231911740 GCA_030765045.1 Tenodera sinensis | reverse complement strand
ACCGCTACTTCCACTAGTACCGCTACAACCACTACTACCGCCACTACTGCTAATACCTCTACTACCGCTACCACGCTACACCGCTAATTCCGCTACTACCACTACTACCACTACTAAAGCTACTACTGCTAATACCTCTACTACCACTACTACGCTACAACCGCTACTACCACTCTACCACAACCACCGCCATGTATTACCACTACAACCACTACTACCACCACTGCAACCACTAAAACGCTACCACCACTACCACCACTACCACTACTACCACAGCTACCACCACTACCACCACTACCACCACTACCACTGCTACCACTACTACCACTATGTACTACCACTACTACCACTACTACCACCACTACACCACTACCACCACTACCACCACTACCACCACCAACACCACAACCAGAACCACTGCCACCACTACCTCGACTACCACCAGTACTACCACTAGCACCACTACCACAACTACCACCCCTACCACCACTACCATCACTACCACTACCACAACTACTACCACTACTACCAGTACTACCGCTACTACCACTCCTACCACTACTACCACTATGCACTACCACTACTACCACTACAACCACCACTACACCACTACCACCACTACCAGCACTACCACCGCTACCACCACCACCAACACCACAACCACCACCACTGCCACCACTACCACGACTACCACCAGTACTACCACTAGCACCACTACCACAACTACCACCCCTACCAGGACTACCACTACCACAACTACTACCACTACTACCAGTACTACCACCACTACCACCAATACCACCACTACCACAACTACCACCACTACCACCACTACCATCACTACCACTACTACCACTACTGCCACTACTACTACTACCTTCAGTACTACCACCACTACCACTACTACAACTATTACCACCATTACCACCACTACCACCACTACCACCAGTACCACAACTACCACTACTACCACTACTACCACCAATACCACCAATACCACCACTACCACTACTACCACTACTACCACTACTACCACAACTACCACCACTACGACTGCTACCACTACTACCGCTACTACAACTACTACCGCTACCACCGCTACTTCCACTACTACCGCTACTACCGCTACAACCACTACTACCGCTACTACTGCTAATACCTCTACTACCGCTACTACGCAAAAACCGCTACTACCGCTACTACGCTACAACCGTTACTACCGCTATTACCACTATACCACTACTACCACTACTACCACTACTACCACTACTACCACTACTACCGCTACTACGCTACTACCGCTACTACCACTACTACCACTACTAGCACCATATATTACCACTACTACCACTACTACCACTACCAAGACTACCACCACTACCACCATTACCACTAATACCACAACTACCACCACTACCACCACTACCACCACTGCCACTGCTACCAATACTACCGCTACTACCACTGCTACCACTACTACCACTATGTACTACCACTAGTACCACTATGTACTACTACTACCACTACTACCACGACTACACCACTACCACCACTACCACCACAACCACCACCACCAACACCACAACTACCACCACTACCTCGACAACCACCAGTACCACCACTAGCACCACTACCACAACTACCACCCCTACCACCACTACCATCACTACCACTAGCACAACTACTACCACTACTACCACCAATACCACCACTACCACTACTACCACTACTAGGACAACTACCACCACTACCACCTCTACCACCACTACCACTGCTACCACTACTACCGCTACTACAACTACTACGGCTACCACCGCTACTTCCACTACTACCGCTACTACCGCTACAAACACTACTACCCCTGCTACTGCTAATACCTCTACTACCGCTACTACGCAACAACCGCTACTACCGCTACTATGCTATAACCGCTACTACCGCTACTACCGCTATACCACTACTACCACTACTACCACTACTACCGCTACTACGCTACTACCGCTACTACCACTACTACCGCAACTAGCACCATCTATTACCACTATTACCACTACTACCACCACTGCTACCACTACTAGCACCATGTATTACCTTTACTACCACTACTACCACAACTAGCACCACTACCACCACTACCACCACTACCACTGCTACCACTATTGACGCTACTACCGCTACTACCTCTCCTACCACAACTACCACCACCACCACTAATACCACAACTACCACCACTACCACCACTACCTCGAATACCACCAGTACCACCACTAGCACCACCACCACAACTACCACCACTACCATCACTACCACTACTACCACTACTGTCACTACTAGAACTACTACCACTACTACCAGTACTACCACCACTACCACTACTACCACTACTACCACCACTACCGCCACTACCACCACTACCACAACTACCACAACTACCACTACTACCACTACTACCACCACTACCGCCAATACCACCACTACCACTACTACCACTACTACCACAACTACCACCACCACCACCAATACCACCATTGCCACCAATACCACCACTACCACTACTACCACTACTACCACAACTACCACCACTACCACTGCTACCACTACTACCGGTACTACCGCTAATACCGCTACTACCACTACTACCACTACTACCACCATGTATTACCACTACTACCACTACTACCACTACTACCACTACCAACACTACCACCACTACCACCACTACCACGACTACCACAACTACAACCACTGCCACCACTACCACCACTACCACTGCTACCACTACTACCGCTACTACCGCTACTACTAATACTATGTACTACCACTACTGTCACTACTATCACCACTACAACCACTACCACCACTACCACCACTACCACCACCACCAATACCACAACTACCACCACTACAACCACTACCAACACTACCACCACTACCACCACTACCACGACTACCACAACTACAACCACTGCCACCACTACCACCACTACCACTGCTACCACTACTACCGCTACTACCGCTACTACCTCTCCTACCACTACTAATACTATGTACTACCACTACTGTCACTACTATCACCACTACAACCACTACCACCACTACCACCACTACCACCACCACCAATACCACAACTACCACCACTACCACCACTACCTCGACTACCACCAGTACCAGCACTAGCACCACTACCACAACTACCACCGCTACCATCACTACCACTACTACCACTACTGTCACTACTACAACTACTACCACTACTACCAGTACTACCACCACTACCACTACTACCACTACTACCACCACCACCACCACTACCACCACTACCACCAGTACCACAACTACCACTACTACCACCACTACCACCAATACCACCACTACCACTACTACCACTACTACCACAACTACCACCACTACCACCAATACCACCATTGCCACCAATACCACCACTACCACTACTACCACTACTACCACAACTACCACCACTACCACTGCTACCACTACTACCGGTACTACCGCTAATACCGCTACTACCACTACTACCACTACTACCACCATGTATTACCACTACTACCACTACTACCACTACTACCACTACTACCACCACTACAACCACTACCAACACTACCACCACTACCACCACTACCACGACTATCACAACTACAACCACTACCACCACTACCACCACTACCACTGCTACCACTACTACCGCTGCTACCGCTACTACCTCTCCTACCACTACTAATACTATGTACTACCACTACTGTCACTACTATCACCACTACAACCACTACCACCACTACCACCACTACCACCACTACCACCAGTACCACAACTACCACTACTACCACCACTACCACCAATACCACCACTACTACTACCACTACTACCACAACTACCACCACTACCACCACTACCACAGCTACCACTACTACCGCTACTACCACTACTACCGCTACTTCCACTACTACCGCTACTACCACCACTACCACAGCTACCACTACTACCGCTACTACCACTACTACCGCTACTACCGCTACTTCCACTACTACCGCTACTACCGCTACAACCACTACTACCGCTACTACCACTATACCACTACTACCACTACTACCGCTACTACCGGTACTAGCGCTACTAAAGCTACTACTGCTAATACCTCTACTACCGCTACTACGCTACTACCGCTACTACCACTATACCACTACTACCACTACTACCACTACTACCACTACTACCGCTACTAACAGTACTAGCGCTACTAACGCTACTACCACTACTACCACTACTACCATTACTACCGCTACTACCACTATTACCGCTACTACCGCCACTACCGCTAATACTCCACTACTACCAGTGCTACCACTACTACCGCTACTACCACTACTACCACTACTACCACTACTACCAGCACTACCACTACTACCACCATTACCACCACTACCTCCACTACCACTAACACCACTACCACCATTACCACCACTACCACCACTACCACCACTACCACCAGTAGCACTATTACCACTACTACCACCACTACCACCACTACCACCACTAACACCACTACCACGATTACCACCACTAGCATCACTACCACCACTACCAACACTACCACCACTGACAAAACTACCACCACTAGCACCACTACCACCACCACCACTAGTACTACTAGCACAACTACCACCACTACCACCACTACCATCACTACTACCACTACCAACACTGCCCCCCGGGGGCTCGCCACTTGTGAGCACGGGCATGGCATTCCCGGGGTGCCCCAGCTAGGTCTCAGTCTTCTTCATCCAGTCTCGACTGGGGCTTCTATCCTCCCTCCTCTGCCCTCGTTCCTTTTCCCTTCTCTATTCAGTGGAACTTCATTGATGCTGAGCCCTGGCAGTGGCAACGGTTTCCGCTAAATTTTCATATGGAAGGTCCTTTTTCGAAATATAACTTTCGGGACAGGGGCTTCGGATCCCCAGAACCGGTCGGGGATGTTGGTGCTGTGGTAGGCCATACCCGACCGTCATCCAGCGACTGCCTGAAAGCCTCAGTGACTCCCCAGGCTGAGGCACTTCCTTCTGCTACTGGGGTGTGCGTGATGAGCTTTCATCTTCTCTTCATCGGGAAGGGACCAGTAATACTTCTTCGGATTGCTCGGCCGCATCTGGAGTTACCTGCGATCGCTCTTCCACCACCATGATGGAGATTCAGCCGAACACCTGCGTTATTTCACGCGTAGGAGGCCTGAAACGGGAACGCCCTGTTTCCGAGTCTGATGAAGAAACTTTCTTACTCCAACTGGTCGCTGAACTCTCTACAGTGGCGTCTGGACTAATTGACCTAGTAGGTGTCCACGTGAACACTAAAACTACAATTAAAACCAAAATTCAAAAAGTCAAGCATACCGCTGATTCTCTTAGCGCTTGGCTTATGCGGGAGTATCCCTCGATGTTGAAGTCCAAGCTCAAGACTGTGTCTACCACTTCTCCATCGGTGAGCACCCAAACGGAACCAGCGTTATACGTTCCCTGCACCATGACTTCGGGCTCTCGCAGTGCCACAGACATCCGCGCTGATTTGCAACAAATCGAAGATATTGCCCTTTTGCCGCCACTGCTGGCTGAGGCTTGGCCAAGTGATACATTTCAGAGTGTGGAAACCGAATACAGTAATCTCCTTCTGGCAAGTACTGACGGCGACCTTGCCATCTTCAGTACTGATTCGGCCATGAACTCTGGCATTGCGCGCCTCTTCAGAGAACGCTTCCCGGAGCTCTTGGAACTGGAGGACCATGATGCGGAGTACGCAGGCGTGACCTATCTTACCTCCACCACAGAAATTCCTGTGGCCGAAGGGTTTCGGACAGCTGAGCGTTTCATTTTCAAACTGACCTCTTCGCAGCCCTTAGAGGAAGGTGATACCACCAGGTTGCTAGATGACCGACTCTCTCGCTTACGCGACCTGGCGCGGAAGCACGGGGGATGGAAGATTCACCTTCCATTGCCCGCCAGATGTGATCTTATTATTGTCAAGAAAATACTGGAATATGTCTTCATGACCTCTGGTGTGAGTATAGTTCTACATGCCCCCCGACCTCAGAGGATTGGGCCCAGTAAGCCTCCACCTGGCTCACTACCCCGACCTACCGCGCCACGTTCGGACACCGGGACTATCATTGTCTCTCCTGGACCGCGGACCTATTCCGACCTTTTGAAGGAGGTCAAACAAAGTGTGAACTTGGAGAGTATCGGAGTTGAGGTGCAAACCATCCGTAAGACACGTGGAGGGGAGATGCTTTTGACAATCAAAGGAGGTGACGACAAGGCGGAGTCCTTACGTTCGGCTATAGCCGCTAAAGTTTCTAACACGGCGGTCCGTTGTCCTATTCGTAATCACAAACTATTCCACGTTCACGGGATTGATGCGGTGACTACTTCCTCAGAGGTGCAGGAGGCCCTCTGACGCACCCTTGGTGTCGATATTTCAGCCATTCAGGTGAGGTCTATGAGGCCCACGACGACTGAAGGACAGATTGCCACCATCTCTGTGCACACCGATGTCTCACATAAACTCCTTCAACTTGGATACGTCCGTATTGGCTGGTGCTCCTGTAAGATTCAGGAACGGGTTACGATTCCTCGCTGCTTTCGGTGTCAAGAGTTTGGTCATCGTGCCAACAAATGCAACGGACCTAATCGAGGCGCTGTCTGTCTGAGATGCAGGAAAGGGGGTCATCTGTCTGCGGCTTGCACCAATGACCCTTACTGTATTACGTGCACCCGGCGGGGCCATAGTTTGGGCACCTTTAATTGCCCTAAATATCGTCAACTACTCAATCAGGCCCGCTCCCGGCGTCTATTAGGTCCCAATGGCAGTCCTTCAACGATATGATCGCCGAGGCTTGCATCGCTCTCCTGCTACCCCTGACCCTCCTAGACGTTCTTTTATACGCATCTTGCAGGGTAACATCGACAGAGGAAATGCAGCTATGGATCTCATGGTGCAGACGGCTTTTGAGCGCAATGCGGATCTGATCATAATGGCGGAACCTACCAAACAAAAAGTTGCCCATTCACAATGGTATACGGACCGTAATCTTGACGTTGCTCTACGCATTTGCAGTGCTGCTATTCAGGTAGTACGCAGCGGCAACGGTGATGGCTTCGTGTGGCTGGAGACCCCGTCACTAGTTATGTACAGCTGTTATATCTCTCCTAATGTGAACTTGAGGGCCTTCACTGCCTTTTTACATGCATTGCGCCTAGATATGAGGTGTCACAACAAGGAGATCTTGGTGGGAGGAGATTTCAACGCTAAATCTCATCAGTGGTCCTCACCTGTGGAAGATGCCAGAGGACGCGCACTGGCAGAATGGCTGGCTGAAGATGACCTGGTGGTCCATAATCATGGGGTCGCACCCACATTTGTCCGGCGTGATAGCACATCTTATCTGGACATCACGTTCAGCACCAACCCTCTGGCTAAGTGCATCCTTCATTGGGAGGTACTGGAAGAAGAGACTCTTAGCTATCACCAACACATTCTATATGATGTCCAGATTGCCTGTTACTCACGACAGCTGGGCAGACCTCTGCGCTCTACGGGCTGGCGTGTGACGCCGGACTCACTTGATCCCCTGGTAGCAGAGGCTGGCCGTCTGCTGCAAAGACCAAACTCACCAGCTTCGACAGCTCAGGGTTTTTCTCGCCTTCTACAGAGTGCCTGCGATAAGGTCCTTCCTAGGAAGGCCACCCGACCTTTTCGCAAACCTGTCCACTGGTGGTCCGCTGATATAGCAACCAAACGTCGGCAGTCTCTGCAACACCGGCGGGCAATAGTTAGGGCCAATAAAAGGGGTGACGACGAGCAGAAACGTTCTTGCTTAGAACAATACCGCGAAAGCAGGGCCTTGCTTAAAAGAAGTATAATGGAAGCCAAACGTATAGCATGGCAAAAACTCCTTGACGAAATTGACTCTGATATATGGGGCCAGGGCTATAAACTGGCCACCAACAGATTTCGCATGCCGTCGTCTACACTATTGACGGATGATCGTCAGCTGGAGATTGCCCGTATTTTATTCCCTGCTCATGTTCCTGTCTGCTGGATTAAACATTCTGTGCCTCAGGATGAGGTACCTTTATTTTCAACCAAGGAACTCCTTGAAGCTGTCGCCAAATTGAAGGACAACAAAGGACCGGATGGCCTTACGTCTATGGTCGTCAAAGCGGTCGTCAGAGCCTATCCAATGAATGTCTGGCAATGTATAATCACTCACTATTGTACGGTGATTTTCCGGCTGTGTGAAAGATTGCCCGACTGGTGCTCCTTGCGAAACCTAAACAGGAATTGGGTGTCACCACATACCGCCCCATATGTTTATTAAACGTGTTGGGGAAACTATTTGAACACATGGTGCTGCGTAGGTTGAACCTAGAACTGGAAGGTAGCGGCGGATTTGCCACTGCTCAACACGGGTTTCGGGCAGGACGGTCCACCCTCACTGCCCTGAGGAGGGTGCAGGAACTCGCTGAGAAAGTGAAGTCCAGACCACGGGGTAGGCAGCCTCTCTGTGCCCTTGTCACCTTGGATGTTAAGAATGCCTTCAACTCTGCCCCGTGGGGTGGCATTCTTTCAGAACTCAGTTCTCGGAAGCTGTCTCCTTATCTTTATAATGTGCTTGCCAGCTATTTGCAAGACCGGACATTGCTTGTGGGTACACATAGCCAACTTAACATGACATGTGGTGTACCACAAGGCTCAGTCCTCAGCCCTACTCTATGGAATGTATACTTCGATGGGGTTCTACGTCTACCCATGGCTTCAGGCATCACACTTACAGCCTATGCTGACGACCTGGCACTCGTTGCCATTGCTAGGGACTAGGAAACCTTGGAGAGGACAACCAATCAAGCCTTGGGATCGATTAATGCGTATCTAACCAGCAGGAAATTGACGCTGGCGCCACATAAAACACAAACTGTACTTCTGGTAGGCGGCCGAAAGACTCGCGCGATTCGTCTTCAACTTGACACACTCTCTGTCATGAGCCAGGATTCGCTCAAATATCTCGGCATTCATTTCGACCGCAACATCTTCATGGGCGTTCACGTAAGGACCGTAATCCAGCAGGCGGAAAGTGCCATTGCCCATCTGAGTCGCATAATACCGAACACCGGAGGTCCCAGGGCACGAAATCGACGGCTTCTCTTCTCTGTTGTGGTGTCCATTCTCTTATACGGCGTGGGTATTTGGAGAAAGGCGCTGGATCGGAAGTTATACTGTACATTGCTGCTACGAGTACAACGCAAGGTGGCTATTAGAATTACCAGTGCCTATAGAACTACGTCTACCAAGGCGTTACTGGTTCTAGCCAACATTCCACCTATCTCCTTACTGGCTACTGCGCGTCTCTTACGCGAGCAGACCGACATCGGTAAAGCGGAAGCTCGTCAACAATTATTAGAAGAATGGCAGACTCTTTGGGACTGCGACGACGGGACTGCTCACTGGACAAGGCGCTTAATTCCCCAACTGACTCCATGGTGTAATCGTAAACAAGGTGATGTTAACTTCTACCTGACCCAATTTCTCACCGAGCACGGCTGCTTTCAGCCATATCTTCATCGTTAGGGACTCAGCCCCTCCGCGGAATGTATATACTGCGGCGCCACTGACACCGTAGAACACACCTTCTTTGGCTGCGTACGATGGCAGCAGCAACGTCATCAGGCTGTATCTAAACTGGGCATATTTACACCGGACCAAGCTGTCTCCCGAATTTTAATCTCTGCTAACCACTGGAAGGCTGTCAGCAGATTGGCTCACGATATCCTATCTCGCAAGCGTCGAGAAATGGACGACCTTTGACACAGTCGACCCATAATCACCATGTTATGACCATCTTCTTCTTGAAGTAATGCCGTTTGGGCAGTTCCAAGAAGAATCACACAAAGGTCCTCGCAGAGGTCTTTCAGTTGGTGGGAATCCAACTCGTCTTTGTACGATTTTTCCTCTGCGCAAAAAAAAATCAGTACAACCGCTACTACAGCTACTACCACTACTACCACTAATACCACCACTACCACTACTACCACTAATGCCACTACTGCAACTACTACCACTACTACCACTACTACCAGTATTACCACCCCTGCCACTACTACCGCTACTACCACTACTACCGCTACCACCACTACTACCGCTACTACCGCTACTTCCGCTACTACCAATACTACCACTGCTGCCACTACTACCACTACTACCCCTGCTACCACTACTACCACTATTACCACCCTTACCACCACTACCACCACTAGCACCACTAGCACCACTACCACTACTACCACTACTAACACTACTACCACTACTAGCGCTACTACCGCTACTACCACTACTACCACTACTACCAGTACTACCACTACTACCACTACTTCCACCACTACCACTACTACCACCACTACCACCAAAACCACTACTACCGCTACTACCACTACTACCACTACCACCACCACTATCACCACTACCACCACTACCACCACTACCACCACTACCACCACTACCACTACTACCGCTACTACCACTACTACCACTACTACCACCACTATCTCTACTACCACAACTACCAAAACTACCACCACTGCCACCACTACCACTACTACCGCTACTACCGCCACTACCACTACTACCGCCACTACCGCTAGTACCACTACTACCGCTACTACCGCTACTACCACTATACCACTACTACCACCACTACTGCCACTACTGCCACTAATGCCACTACTACCACTACTACCAGCACTACGACTACTACCGCTACTACCACTACTACCAGTACTACTACCACTACTACCACTACTGCCACTACTGCCAGTACTACCGCTACTACCACTAATAACAGTACTATCACAACTACCACCACTACCACTACTACCAACCACTACCACCACTACCACTGCTTCCACTACCACCACTACTGCCACTACTACCATTACTACCACTACTACCACTACTACCACTACTACCATCACTACCACCACTACCACCACCCAACTACCACTACTACCAATACTACCGCTACTACCACTACTACCAGTACTACCACTACTAGCACCATGTATTACCACTACTGCCACTACTACCACCACTACAACCACTACCAACACTACCACCACTACCACCACTACCACCACTACCACCACTACCACTACTACCACAACTACCACCACTATCACCACTACCACCACTACCACTGCTACCACTACTACCGCTACTACCTCTCCTACCACCACTACCACCACCAATACCACAACTACCACCACTACCACCACCTCGAATACTACCAGTACCACCACTAGCACCACCACCACAACTACCACCACTACCATCACTACCACTACTACCACTACTGTCACTACTACAACTACTACCACTACTACCAGTACTACCACCACTACCACTCCTACCACTACTACCACCACTACCACCACCACCACAACTACCACTACTACCACTACTACCACCACTACCACTGCTACCACTACTACCGATACTACCACTACTACCGCTACTACCACTACTACCGCTACTACCGCTACAACCACTACTACCGCTACCACTGCTACTACCTCTACCACCGCTACAACGCTACTACCGCTACTACCGCTACTACCACTATACCACTACTACCACTACTACCACTACTAGCGCTACTAACGCTACTACCACTACTACGACTACTACCGTTACTACCGCTACTAGCACTACTACCGCTACTACCGCCACTACCGCTACTACCACTACTACCGGTACTACCAATAGTACCACTACTAAAACTTCTACCACTACTACCACTACCACCAGTACTACCACTACTACCACAACTGCCACCACTACCACCACTACTGCCACTACTGCCACTACCGCCACTACTACCACTACTATCACCATTACCACTACTGCCACTACTGCAACTACTACCACTACTACCACTACTATTAGTATTACCACCCCTGCCACTACTACCGCTACTACCACTATAACCGCTACTACCACTACTACCGCTACTACAGCTACTTCCGCTTCTACCACTACTACCACCACTACCACTACTACCACCACTACCACCACAACCACTACTACCACTACTACCATTACTAGCACCACCACTACCACTATCACCGCTACCACCACTACCACCACTACCACCACTACCACCACTACCACTACTACCGCTACTACCACTACTACCACTACTACCACCACTATCTCTACTACAACTACCACCACTACCACCACTACCACCACTACCACTGCTTCCACTACTACCGCTACTACCACTACTACCGCCACTACCGCTACAACCACTACTACCGCTACTACTGCTAATACCTCTACTACCGCTACTACGCTACTACCGCTACTACCACTATACCACTACTACCACCATTACTGCCACTACTGCCACTAATGCCACTACTACCACTACTACCAGTACAACCACTACTACCGCTACTACCACTACAACCAGTACTACCACTAATACCACTACTGCCACTACTACCACTACTACCACTAATAACAGTACTATCACAACTACCACCACTACCACTACTACCACCACTACCACCACTACACTGCTTCCGCTACTACCACTACTGCCACTACTACCACTACTACCACTACTACCACTGCTACCACCACTACCACCACTACCACCACTACACCACCACCCAACTACCACTACTACCACTACTACCAGTGCTACCACTACTGGCGCTACTATCACTACTGCCACTACTACCACCACTACCACCACTAAAACCACTCCCACCACTACCACCACTACCACCACTACCACCACTATCACCACTACAACTACTACCACCACTACCACCACTACCACTACTACCACTACTACAACCATTATCACCATTACCACCAGTACCACCAGTACCACTATTACCACTACTACCACGACTACCACCACTACCACAACTAGCACCACTACCACAACTGCCACGACTACCACCACTACCATCACTACGAGCACTACCACCATTACCACTACTGCCACCACCACCACTACCACTACTAGCAGTACTACCACTACTACCACCACTACCACTACTACCACTACTACCACAACTACCACCACTACCACCACTACCACCACTACCACTGCTACCACTGCTACCGCTACTACCACTACTACCGCTACTACCGCTACAACCACTACTGCCGCTACTACTGCTACTACCTCTACCACCGCTACTACGCTACTACCGCTACTACCACTACTACCACTATACCACTACTACCACTACTACCACTACTAGCGCTACTAACGCTACTACCACTACTACGACTACTACCGCTACTACCGCCACTACCGCTACTACCACTACTACCGGTACTACCGATACTACCACTACTACCACTTCTACCACTACTACCACTACCACCAGTACTACCACTACTATCACAACTGCCACCACTACCACTACTACTGCCACTACTGCCACTACTGCCACTACTACCACTACTACCAGTACTACCATTACTACCGCTACTATCAGTACCACCACTACTACCACTACTGCCATTACTGCCACTAGTGCCACTACTACCACTACTACCACTACTACCACTACTACCAGTACTATCACAACTACCACCACTACCACTACTACCGGTGCTACCGCTCTTACCGCTATTACCACTACTACCGCTACTACCGCTACTACCACTACTACCACTACTGCTACTACTACCACTACTACCACTACTACCACCACTACCAACACTACCACCACCACCCTACTACAGGTACTACCACTACAACCACTACTCCACTACTACCACTACTCCACTACTACCAGTGCTACCACTACTACCGCTACTACCACTACTACCAGTACTATCACTACTACCACCATCACCACTACCACCATCACCACTACCACCACTACCTGCACTGCCACTAACACGACTACCACCACTGCCACCACTACCACGGCTACCACCACTACCACTACTTCCACTGCTACAACCATTACCACCACTACCACCACTACTACCACTACCACCAGTACCACTATTACCACTACTACCACCACCACTACCACCACTACCACTACTACCACCACTACCACCACTACCACCACTACCACGACTACTACCACTAGCACCACTAGCAGTTCCAGGAGACGAAGTCCTATGTGACTGGAAGTAGGGGTTTTTAGTTGGTAGAAGCCCAACTCCCACACAGAGTGGTGTCCTTTGAGGATTTTCCCCTACTATAAAAAAAAACCACTAGCACCACTACCACAATTACCACCACTACCACCACTACCATCACTACCACCACTACCACCACTACCACTACTGCCACAACTATCACCACTACTACCACTACCACCACTACCACTACTACCACTACTACCGCTACTACCGCTACTACCGCTACTACCACTACTACCACTACTACCACTAATACCACCACTATCTCTACTACCACTACTACCAGCACTACCAGCACTACCACCACTACCACTACTACCGCTACTACCACTACTACCACTACTACCACCACTATCACCACTACCACCACTACCACCACTACCACCACTACCACTACTACCGCTACTACCACTACTACCACCACTAGTTAGATACATAAACGGCTGTAGCCTGTGAAGTAATACCGAGAGGTAGTTCCACAGAGCTGCAATGATATGCTGGAGGGGTTTTAGTGGGTGGGAGTCGCACAGTTGCCTGTCAGACTAGCCTGCATAATGCATTTCCCCTCCAAGGAAAAAAAAACCTACTACCACTACTGCCACTACTGCCACTACTACCACAAAGACCAAGCCTACGTCCGGCATGTTACTTCGGCCACGTGTGGGTCGGGCAACGTCCAAACTAAGATCTTGGACGGCAAACAGGGCTCTGGCTAGGCAGGATTTATGGTGCCGGCTGGCTATTAATTTAGACTATCTATTTTAAACAATATGGATTGGTTTACGAAAGGGAAAAATGTTACGGAGCAGGAGGTCGGATCTCCAGGTCCGGTCGGTGTCTTGGGTGAGCGAGTAGGCCCAGCCCGATCGTCAACATGCGACTACTCAGCATCAGCGGTAGGAGACCAGGCCGTGATGCCGGAAAATATTACTGGAACCAAACAGATAGTAAATGCTTCTGATAGCGTGAAACGAGAAGAAGAGGAGGAGATAGAAGTCTTTAAGAAAAGACCTTTGAATACGCGTTCACCAACTTATCGGAGATGAGGTTCAACTGGTACTTTTAATCTAGAGAATATTTCGGTTCTACCTAAGGAGTCAAATTTCCTCAGCAATCTGGAGCAAAATAAAGAAGAAATGATCAGGGAAATCAAAAGAAAAAGAGTTGAGACTACTGAAAAGCGTACAGAGAGCACTCAGGAAAAAAATCGGATGATAAATAAAATGGAAATAGAACAAATTATGTTGAAAGAGCTGACCGAAAAAATAACACATGAGAGAGATATATTACGTAAAATAATCCTAGAAATTCCTAACACAAAAAAGGAAATAAAGGTTGCAACTAGTAACCTCGTGGAATATGCTAAAAGACTACCAATAGCTAACACCATGTTTACAGAACTATTAGATGAATATAAAGTAGTAGCAGAGGCAGGAGAGAGACTATTGCCAGTCGACATGAAGAGTGCGAGCACACAAACAGTAAACAGTAAAGAAGCTGCAAATGAAAGAATAAGGACAAAAATAGAAGCCTTGCTGGGAGAAGAACTAGATGAGAAAGAATTTCTAGAGGTGATTGGACAAGAATGGCCAAAAGAGATATATAGGAATTGTAGTGTGTATAATGAAGAAGGCGCGAGTAAAGAAGATCTAATTATCATAACAAACTTAATGGATAAAAATGATAAAAATCTCGCAAAGGCTCTAACCATGAATCCGAGCCTAAGGAAAATGATGGATGAAGAAACTATAGAACCAGGAAGAATGATATGTAGTATAAAAAATAACAATTATATAAGTGATGACGAGAATCTTTCGAAGGGTAGTATGGAGAGGTACACCTTCTTTTTCACAACGGGAAACAACATAGAGCCCCCTGAAGAGAAGATTAAATTAAAAACTAATCTGGTGAAGGCACTAGAAATAGTTAAACAAAGGAAGATAGGAAATCTACTATGTGAAGTGACAAATCCAACAGATGAACCTGGGATTAGGAAGATACTGGAATATGTCTGCAGAAAAAATAAGATAATCATCCCTATAAGATTAAAACAGGTAGGGAGACTCAGCAGGGCAAGAAGACTAGAAGAGGATAAAATGGAGATTGTTAAGAGGGGTAGAAGAAAAAAATGAAGACATTATAATTGTAGAACCAGGGGCAGGAGTATCTTATGCGGATGTCATTAAGAATATGAAGAAAGAAGTAAGCACAGAGGGAATAACAATAGAGCGTTTAAATACAACAAAAAATGGGAACATACAGTTAAAGATCAAAGGAAAAGAGGAAAATAACAGACAAGAATTCCGAGAAATGTTAAAAACAAAACTGATTAATAAGGCAAAAGTAAACTCGAAGGCAGAAATACAAACAATAATGCTTTTGGATACCTATAGATGAAACAGTAGCAGAGGATGAGATTAGAGAAGTACTAAAAAGAGAAACTAATAGAGAGATGGACACCCTGCAAGTAAGAATGGCTAAGAAAGCAAATACAAGAGGATTCAAGTACGCAGTACCTGGGCGACCGAGCTTCCCTCGGCGTTTTTCGCCTCTGTTTTTGTGAAATCTTGTTTTTTGTGGGAGAAGATACTTGTTTAGATAAACCTGAAAGGCAAAACGTTAACTAAATAAAACTACTTGTCGCAATTGTAAAGAGTAATGTACGAGGTACAAGAGATATAGAAATACATAAAATATTTCATAAATACCATCATTTCAGATGTAAAACGTGTACTGCTGAAAGCAGGCCTCCCCGTAGATGTCCACCCAGTTTGAGGTTTTCGTCGAGCATTTGTTCCAAAATGGAGTTCAGTTCTTTGCTCCAGGACGTTAACACGTTGGTCAAGGTCCTTCATACTTCCGTCGAGTTCTTCCATGACTTCCTTAACCCCGGCCAGTCGCTCGTTAGTATTCTCCGATAGACCTGTCTTCATATTGGAATTCCCGTCTTCATCTTTTCCTTTTCGGAGTTTACATTTTCAATTTGGCTTCCATTTTTGTTCCCATATTTTCTATTCCGTAGTTTACATTTTTCCAATTGGGTTTTCATATTTGTTTCCTCTGCCGCATTCCGGGATTTATTTCATTTCCCATTATGTCCATCTTGGCTAACATTTGTTTCATCAACTGTTTCATATCGTGCTTTTCGTAGCACACTTGACACCAATTGTGATTACTTTACTTTTTTAATTATTTCTTTATTTTTATTAAAACACCGGATCGACACTAAGCAAAAGCAATGTTGAAGAATAACAAATACTACAGGAAGAAAAGCTGGTTGATAAAGCCATGTGAATGTACTACGCATTTATGTTTCAAACATAAAGGAAATTGTACGAATTGTTCGTAATTGTTCGTTGAAGTGGGAGTAGTGAAAGAAATGTGATTGTGTTATACTAAAGAAAAATGAGTAGAAAAACCAGGTGAATATTATACGTTGCACTTATATTTCAAGTGTATGGAAAAATGTATGGATTGTCTGCAGAAGAGGGAGTAGTATGTTAGGTAAAAGAAAAGGAAATAGAGAAGACCATGTGAATGTAATACATTGCGTGATAAAATTGATTGCATAAAAACCTTCGCCATGAAGAAAATTAGATATGTCACTTTTCATGGCGATCGGTCAACCTGTTTTGGAATTTAATCACTCTTCAACATAAGATATGTATAGGCGTTGGTATGTATGAAGTTGAGAAACCACAGAGAATAACTTGTGAATTGTTACGTAAAATAAAAGTGAGTACAGAAAGTAGTACATATGTAATACGTTGTATTTGTTTCAAGCATATAGCAAATTGTATGAATTATATGTTGAAGGGTAAATAGCGAAAGAACACTGACTGATTCTCGTAAAGGAAGAATTAGTAGAGTGAATCGTGTGAATGTAATACGCTGCATTTATATTTCAATCCTAGAATATTATATGCATTTTACGTTGAAGGGCAAACAAAGGGTACATGAATGCGCTACGTAAAAGAAAAGCCAGTAGAAAACCATTTGAAAGTAATATATTGTGTAGTAAAACTGTTGCCATAAAAAATTTCCCAATAAAAAATACATATACGTGCCGAATTTTGCGGTGATCGGTTAAGCGGTTTTTGAGCTTAACAGTTTAATATATATATATATATATATATATATATATATATATATATATATATATATATATATATAAACAACCAAGTTGTATAGATGATATGAATTGTTTGTAGAAGAGTGGGTGGAGAAAGAGATGTGAATGTTGTTACCTAAAAGTGAGTATAGTAAACAGTGTGAATGTAATATGCAGCATTCCTATTTCAAATATGCACAAAATTGTATGACTTATTTGTAGAAGAGCGAGTAGAGAAACAGTTATGAGTGTGTTACCCAAAAGCAAGTAGAGAAAACAGTATGAATGTAATACGTAGCATTTCTATTTCAAATATGCACGAAATTGTATGACTTATTTGTAGAAGAGTGAGTAGAGAAAGAGATGTGAATGTGTTACCTAATACTGAGAGGAGAAAACAGTGTGAATGTAATAGCATTTCTATTTAAAACATACAGAACATGGTATTTGTAACAGTAGACTTGGAATATGCAAATATTTTAATGGCAAAAAAGAAAATAGGGAAAGGATGGGAAAAGTGGAGAGTAAAGGAGGTTATTAATCCACCTAGATGTTATAATTGTCGTAAAATGGGGCATATAGCCAGGGAGTGTAGTGTAGAGCAAACTACTGGAATTTGCTATAACTGTGGGAAAACGGGTCACCATAAAAATGAATGTACAAATGCACAGTTCTGTTATATGTGTAACAGGGAAGGACACAAAGCTGAGTCTATACGATGTCCCATATATAAGGAGCTAGTCCAAGCAAAAGTGAACAGGAGGAGGAATAGCAGTTATAATGAAGATGGTTCAAATTAACACTGATAGATGTAAACGGGCAATGGACCTTCTAAGGCATACGTGTGACTCTAAAGCAGTAGATATTGCTTTGGTTGCTGAACCGAATAGAAATATGCTAAAGAATAACACTAGATGGGTAGTTGACAGAAGAGGAGGCGCGGCTATCTATGTATCGAACAACGACTTCGAAGAAATGGAGGTGGTGATGATTTTGTATGGATCGAAGGTGAAAATCTCATAATATATTCCTGTTATATATCCCCAGCAGGAAATCTAGAAGAGTTTCAGAAATACTTATTCTCAATGCAATATGCCATGCAACAGCATACTGGGAAAAGAATAATGATAGGTGGAGACTTTAATGCCAAAGCGCTTTGTTGGGGGTCACCAAGGGAAGATAAAGGGGTTTCCTATCTGAATGGGTCAACGAAAATGACTTTATAATATTAAACGATGGGGAAGTGCCTACATTCGAGAGGAATGGTGGAGTATCGTACATAGATTTAACTATGTGTACACAAAGTCTTGGAAAATTAATAAAAAACTGGTATGTTAGTGATGAAGAAAATCTAATTTACCACAAAAGTATATATATAGAGCTGGAAGCAGCCTCAATATATAAACCAAACACAAATCGAAAAGGTGGTTGGATATATTCAGAAGAGATGAAAGAGGAGATAATTAAAAACGTTGTTGAGTATACAAAAAATAATAATCACCAGAATTGTGAGGTGAGAGTGCCTTGACTCAGCTATAAATATGGCATATAGTACAACACTGAGAAGGAAGAAAAGATATAGGTATCATAGCATCACTTACTGGTGGAACCATGAGATCGCAAAACTAAGAACAGCTTGTACTAGAGCAAAACGGATAACAACCAGGCTAAATAAAAAGAAAAATGTCACTAACGACTAAAGCGAGGAAGCAAGAAACAACTATAGAAAGTGTCGCTATGAACTGAAAAGGGAAATACAAATAGCTAAAAGCAATAAGTGGAAGCTTCTATGTGCAGAAGTAGAAAATGATATATGGGGTAAGGCCTATAAAATAGTAACTAATAAACTAGGACGGAGGTCACAAATAACTCTTGCTGATAAAGAACAAATACTCATAGCGGCTGAACTGTTCCCTAAACACGAAAGAGTGATATGGGGAAAAAAGAATTATCCGGGATATGGAACATATACCAGTATGTACAAGAGATGATATCATAACTGCTGGACGTAGCATAAAAGTTAAAAAAGCAGCAGAACCCGACGGAACACCGCCAGAGGTGATAAAGGCTATAGCTATGGAAAAACCTGAGATACTGGTAGGTACAGTAAATAAGCTCCTTAAATCAGGAGAATTCCCGAAAAAGTGGAAAATAGGCAAATTGGTTTTGATAGAGAAGCCTAGCAAAAATGAAGGGAAAAAAGTCTTATAGACCTATATGTGTATTAAATGTTATTGGAAAACTATTTGAGCGAATAATAAATATAAGATTAATAGAAGAAATTGAGCAAGGAGAAGGACTATCGTCTAAACAGTATGGTTTTAGACGGGGAGGGTCTATAATAGACGCAATTCAAGCTGTTGCTAGGCATAGCAGAAGAGGCAACAACAAGAGCAGATAAATACGTGGTTCTAATAACATTAGACGTTAAAAATGCCTCCAATTCTGCACCATGGAAAGGGATTGTTCAAGAATTAGAGAGACGAAAGGTAACACCATGTCTGATTCACTTAATCTGTAGTTATCTGGATGACAGAGAAATACAGGTAGGAGAGGAGGGTAAAATGAAAATGAACATAACATGTGGTGTACCACAGGGATCGGTGTTGGGGCCCACATTGTGGAACATATACTACGATGGGGTGTTAAAAATGGAAATGGGGGAACAAGTAACAATAGTGGGCTATGCAGATCACCTTGCCCTAGTAATTTGTGGTGAAAACAGAGACATTCTGGAAGACCGGATAGAAAGAGAGTTCAGTCCTGGATGGCAGGGAAAGGGCTTAAACTAGCGCCACAAAAAACCGAGGCCGTAATTATAGTAGGCCGAAGAACCATAAGAGAGGTCACAGTTAAAATCGACGATATACGCATAACTTCAAAGAGAAATATAAGATACCTTGGTATACAGATGGGCCATAACCTAAGCATGTCGGCGCATATACAAAGTATTGTAGAGAATGCAGAAAAGGTCGTGGGAGCTCTAAGCCGATTGATGCCAAATGTGGGAGGGCCTAAGGCTGACAAAAGACGCATTCTGGGCAGTGTAGCGAATTCCATTATCCTATACGGAGCGGATATCTGGGGGGATTGGATAGACAAGGTCACATATAGGAAACTTATAGAAAAGCCGCATAGGAAGATTTCAATCAGAATAGCCAGTGGATACAGGACTATCTCAACCAAAGCAATACAGGTCATTGCGGGAATGACCCCGATACACTTACTGGTGAAAGAAAGAAGACACATGGATGGAGCACAATGGAACAGAAATTACAGGACAGTGAAGGAAAATATTTTAAAGAAATGGCAGTCTGAATGGGATGCAGAGGTCAAAAACGGGCCAATGGACAAAAAGGCTGATACCTGACATAAAGAAATGGATAGATAGAAAACACGGGGAGACAGAATACTTTTTAACACAATTTTTATCCGGACACGGATGTTTTAGAAGCTACCTGTACCCTTTTGGTCTGGCTTCAACCGACACATGTCTACGGTGTGGGGAATATGATGCGCCAGAACACAATATATTCAGTTGTCCAAACTGGAAAGAAAAGAGAACGCACCTTTAAGATAAAAGAGGGAAAATAACAGTGGATAACATAGTTTGTCTTAAGTTGCATAGCAATAGAAACTGGAAAGATATTACTACATTTATAAAAGAAGTTTTAAAGGAGAAACATAGCTACGACAGCAAAATAACGATCAACTTAAACAGAGATAATTAAAAAATTGATCAATTGAAACAGGTAAAAAGGAACATCAGAGTGTCACAGTCTCCTGAGGTAATGCCACCAGCAGTTCGAGGAGATGAAGTCTTATGTGACTGGAAGTAGGGGTTTTTAGCTGGTAGAAGCCCAACTCCCACACAGAGTGGTGTCCTTTGAGGATTTTCCCCTACTATAAAAAAACTACTGCCACTACTACCACTACTATCAGTACTACCACTACTCAAGGTGGCTATTAGAATTACCAGTGCCTATAGAACTACGTCTACCAAGGCGTTACTGGTTCCCTCCGCGTAATGTATATGCTGCGGCGCCACTGACACCGTAGAATACACATTCTTTGGCTGCGTACGATGGCAGCAGCAACGTCATCAGGCTGTATCTAAACTGGGCATATTTACACCGGACCAAGTTGTCTCCCGAATGTTAATCTCTGCTAACCACTGGAAGGCTGTCAGCAGATTGGCTCACGATATCCTATCTCGCAAGCGTCGAGAAATGGACGACCTTTGACACTACAGTCGACCCATAATCACCATCTTATGACCATCTTCTTCTTGAAGTAATGCCGTTTGGGCAGTTCCAAGAAGAATCACACAAAGGTCCTCGCAGAGGTTTTTTAGTAGGCGGGAATCCAACTCGCCTGAGGCGTCTTTGTAAGATTTTTCCTCTGCGCAAAAAAAAACTACCACTACTACCGCTACTACAGCTACTACCACTACTGCCACTACTACCACTACTGCCACTACCACCACTACTACCACTACTGCCACTACTACCACTACTACCACTACTACCACTACTACCAGTACTACCACCCCTGCCACTACTACCGCTACTACCACTACTACCGCTACTACCACTACTACCGCTACTACCGCTACTTCCGCTACTACCACTACTACCACTACTGCCACTACTACCACTACTACCACTGCTACCACTACTACCACTATTACCACCATTACCACCACTAGCACCACTAGCACCACTACCACTACTACCACTACTACCACAACTACCACTACTACCGCTACTACCGCTACTACCACTACTACCACTACTACCAGTACTACCACCACTACCACCACTACCACCACTACCACCACTACCACCACTGCCACCACTGCCACCACTGCCACCACTGCCACCACGACCACCACTACCACCACCACCACCACCACTACCACCACCACTACCACCACCACTACCACCACCACTACCACTACCATTACCACTAGCCCCACAAAGACCAACCCTACGTCCGGCATGCTACTTTGGCCACGTGTGGAGCGGGCAACGTCCAAACTAACAGGGCTCTGGCTAGGTGGGATTTATGGTGCCGACCGGCTATGATTTTGGACTATTTATTTAAATACTATGGATTGGGTTTCGAAAGAGAAAAACGTTACGGAGCGGGAGGTCGGATCTCCAGTTCCGTTCGGTGTCTTGGGTGAGCGAGTAGGCCCAGCCCGTTCGTCAACAGGCGACTACTCAGCATCAGCGGTAGGGGACCAGGCCGTGATGCCGGAAAATACTACTGGAACTAAACAAGGAAATGCTTATAATGCTGAATTGCGATCTACATCAGCAGCGGGAAACCAGAATGGGAATGAGGCAACCAAACAAAGGCAAGAAGTGCATGAAGATATTGGGCCCAATATAAAGAAACGAAAAGAAGTACCACCTCTAGAAGAAATGATGCGTTCCGAGGATTTTTACCCATTTCAAAGGAGAGATTCAATACCAAGATCTCCAGGTAAAAGTAGAAGCGAAATTGAATATAAACTCAAAGGGGAAAGTAGTAAATACAGCGGTAAAGTGGGTAAAAGTTGCCATGAAACATCATCGTCAATCAAAGAGGATGTCCAAGAGCAAAAGCTAAGGAGAGCGGAGACACCGGAGAAAACAATCACTGCTGATGAGGAGAGTTCTCCATTTCTTAAGAGGATGGAAAAAGAAGCTAATATGCTAAAAGGAAAACAATGAGTGAGATAGGGATACTACAGAAAACAATAGTTGAGATACCAAATACAAAAAAAGAGATTAAGTTAGCTGTTAATAAGCTGGAGAACTATTCTAAAAGGATGCCAGGGGCTACTGAATGTATAACAGAAATTATGGATAAACTCAAGGAAGTGAAGTTCTTGGAAGAGCTAGCAGTTGAAAAGAAGACTGTCGAGGTACAGACACAGACTCCTACTGAAGAACCAATGTCAATACAAGCGCAAATCGAAAGAATAGAAGATGACTTAAAGAAGGAGATTAGTGTAAAAGAGTTACAAAATCTATTAGAACTGAGCTGGCCTGATGAGGTATACCAAACGTGTGAAATCAATGTTGAAATTCCTACAAGAGATGACCAGGACTTAATTATTATCATGGATACAAAAGAGGAGACAGAAATGACCCAGTTATTAATAAAGTAATACAATCCAACCTGCATTGACCAAAGTTAATCAAGTAAAATGAACCAGAACCAGGTAAAATGGTATGCAGCGTAATTAGAAATGGAATTGTGGATAATGATGCTGTACTAATGAGTAGTTCGGAAAACTACAACTACTTGGTTGTAACTGAAGAAGGTGGAAAAACACTAAATGATAGAAATAGCTTGAAAAGAAACCTAGAAAGGGTAATTAAGATGGGTAGAGAAAAGGATAGGACAAGAACGGTATGTGCTGTGACAAACAAAATTGATGGAAGGGTAGTACGTAAGATACTGGAAATTATAGGCAGAAAGGAAAAGGTTAAAATTCCTATATATGATCAGAAGGAACAAATTAGGAGAGATCGGAAGATAGTGAGATAGAGATTGGGAGGACAAAGAGGTCAAGAAATGAAGAGGTAATAATCATAAAACCAATGGAGGGAACGTCGTACGCCGACTTAGCTAAAAATATGAAGAAGGAGGTGGGGACAGATGGAGTATTCGTACAACAAATAAGTACAACCAAAAGTGGTAATATACAGCTGAAAATTAAGGGAAAGGAAATTGAAAGCCGCCAGGCTTTCAGGAAGCAGCTAACAATGAAATTAGATAAAGTTGCAAAGGTTGATTTAAAGACAGGAACAAAGACGGTCATGATTTTGGACATAGATGAAACAATAGAACAGGAAGATGTGAAAGCAACCATAATGAGAGAGGTAAAGAAAACCGGTGATGAAATCCAAATAAAACTATCAGAAAAGGTAAATAGAAGGAGATTAAAGTATGCTTTTGTAACGCTTGATAAAGATGCTGCTCAACAACTCCTGACTAAGAAAAGGATAGGAGAAGGGTGGGACAATTGGAGAGTAAGAGAAGTAGACACTCTACCCAGATGTTATCGCTGCTATAGAGTAGGACACATAGCGAGAGAATGTGTAGTGAACCATGAAGATAAATTATGTTATAAATGTAACCAGCCAGGGCATTAAGTAAAAGAGTGTAAAAATGAACAGTTTTGCTACTTATGCAAGATTAATGGGCAAAAAGCGGATACAATGCGTTGTCACATTTACAGGGAATTAGTAAAAAGGAGAAATATAGAGAAGAGGGGTAGGATACATAACACAGAATGAAAATAGTACAAGTAAATTTAGATAGAAGCAAAAGGGCTACTGATCTCTTAAGACAGAAATGTGAGGCAAATAAACTTGATTTTGCAATTATTGCTGAACCCAATAGAAATATGGTGAAGAATAGCCTAAAATGGGTGACAGACGCAGCTGTATCTTATCTTGTGAAATATAGATATATTTCACAAGATAAGATAAAAACTCGAAATAGCGGAAGAGAAAATGGGTATGTATGGATCGAGTCTGATGATATTGTCTTATACACCTGCTAAAATGTGGAAGATTTTCAGTGCTTTATATCTGAAATAAATACTTCTATTCGACAACATAGGGGTAAAAAGCTATTAATAGGAGGAGACTTTAATGCAAAATCATTATCATCGGGCTCACCTATATATATATCCTGGCGGAATGGGTAAGTGAAAACGATTTCATCATTTTAAACGATGGAAAAATACCTACTTTTGACAGAAACGGAGGTACGTCCTTTATAGATGTTTCTGTATGCACGTCAGATATTAGTAGACAAGTAAGAAACTGGTACGTGAGTGAGGAAGAGAATTTGAGTTACCATAGGAATACCTATATAGAGATCAAAGATGATAGGAGAGGAGTTCAAAGAAAAAATCAACATAAGGGATGGATATATAAAGAAGATAAAAAACAAGAGATACTTCAGAAAGTCGAAGACTTTATAAAGAATCCATATTATACTCATGAGGTACATGAATTAGATGAGGTCTTGGAAAAAGTTTGTAACCTAACACCAAAAAGGAAAAAGCCTCATGCCGAACGCAGATGTACTTATTGGTGGAACAACGAAATTGCAGCACTAAGGCAAAACTGCACTAAATCAAAGAGAATTGTAACCAGAATAAACAAGAAGAACGTTACTGATGATGAAAAGGAAACAGCACGAAATAACTACAGGCTTTGCCGGGATTCTCTAAAAAATGAAACAACAAAGGCCAAAGCTGAAGCATGGAAGCAACTATGCCTATTTATAGTAGACAATGACATATGGGGCATTGGCTATAAAATAGTTATCGGCAAGCTGGGACTGAGATCACCAATAGTAGCTACTGATGACGAGCAAATTAATATAGCGAGAGGATTGTTCCCGAAATGTAAAACGATAATATGGCCGGAAATGACCGATGTAGGCAATATTCCAGTCTGCACGAAAGAAGAAATTAGAGTGGCCGGAAAAAAAATTAGATCAGGTAAAGCTGCGGGTCCAGATGGTATACCATCGGAGATTATTAAGCTTATTGCAACACAGAAACCTGAACTCCTGACTGAAACGATAAACAAACTAATTGTGACAGGGTACTTCCCTAAAAAATGGAAAGAAGGAAGACTAATCCTTATCGAAAACCCTAGTAAAATAGAAGGAATGAAGTCATACAGGCCTATATGTCTGCTAAATGTAATTAGTAAAATATTTGAGCAGATAATTAACAAAAGATTAATTGAAGAGCTAGAGAAAGGGGAAGGACTGTCAACAAACCAGTTTGGTTTCCGTAAAGGAATGTCTACCATAGACGCAGTGCAGGTAGTTCAAAATATTGCAGAAGAGGCAAAGCTAAATGCAAAGAAATATGTAGCATTGGTAACACTTGACGTTAAAAATGCATTTAATTCAGTCCCCTGGAAGGGTATAGTGGATGAGTTAAGACGATGACAGATAGCACCTTATCTAATTAAACTTATATGCAGCTATCTACAGAACAGAGTAATCATGATTGGAGAGAAGAGTACAATGGATATGACCTGCGGTGTACCACAGGGCTCTGTTCTAGGCCCCACACTGTGGAATGCCTATTATGATGATGTATGGAAGCAAGAGGTCTCAGAAGGAACAACAATTGTGGGATATGCTGACGACTTAGCGCTAGTAATCAGTGGTGATAGCAGAGAAGAGGTAGAAGATCGGATAGAATGGACTGTAGGGAAAGTAGAATCATGGATGCTGAGAGAGCTCCACATAAAACTGAAATAGTTGTCCTTGTAGGGAGAAGAACTGTAAGAGAAATTGAAGTGACTATAGGAACTACACAAATAAAATCTGCGAGAAGCTTAAAATACCTTGGTATCAGAATAGGACATAACTTTGGTATGGGCCCACACATCCAAAATGTAACAGCAAAAGCAGAAAAACTAATTGCGGCTCTGAGCCGGCTGATGACAAACGTAGGAGGTCCTAGGCCATCTAAAAGACGAATATTGGCTAGTGTTGTCAACTCAATTATACTATACGGAGCGCCTGTATGGAAAGAGTGGATCGATAAAGCCACATACAGGAAGCTGGTTGAAAAACCGCAAAGGAAGATGGCCATAAGAATTGCCAGTGCATACAGGACCGTTTCCACCAAAGCGATCCAAGTCATAGCCGGAACTGTGCCCATACATCTGTTAATTGCGGAGAGAACGTACCAACAAGAGTCAAATCGATACCAACAAAAACGGGTAGCAAGAGAACGTTCCTATGAGAGGTGGCAACAGGAATGGAATGAGGAGCAGGTAACAGCACAATGGACCAAAAGACTGATTCCGGAAAATAAAGCCATGGTTACATAGGCAACATGGAGAAGTGGGTTACTATGTAACATACTTTCTCTCAGGACATGGCTGTTTTAAGAGTTATTTGTACTCCTTGAAACTGGCCCAGGATGACAGATGCCCATATCGCGGCGATATCGACACAGCAGAGCATGTGGTGCTGGTCTGTCCAAGATGGACCTCTGCTAGACAAACCATAAATCAACATATAGGTGCAGCTATTTATACAGATTATATTGTAGGCTATATGCTCCAAACAAAAGAGAAATGGGAACTGACTTCAAAAATGATTTCCTACATTCTAAAAACAAAATACGATGAAGCAAAATAACATAATTATCCATGGGTACATAATATGACATAATATGATGAGACAAGATCAAGAATCGGTCTGGGTGGCTCAGTTGGTTAGACGCTGGCCTACTGATCCCAAGGTCGTGGGTTCAAATCCGGTCCAGACCGATGGTTTATAAGTGTGCTTAAAAACGACAGCTCCATGTCAGTAGATTTACTGGCATGTTAAAGAACTCCTGCGGGACATAATTCCGGCACACCGGCGACGCTGATGTGATCCTGGCAATTGACAGCGTCGTTAAACAACAAAATAACAAAAACAAGATCAAGAAATACCGGTAGGCGTCTTTCGATGTCACGGTCTTACAGTTCCGAAAGTCGTCAGAAAAAAGAAAGAAAAATAGACCACTACCACTACCGCTACCGCCACCGCCACCGCCACCGCCACCGCCACCGCCACCGCCACCGCCACCGCCACAGCCACCGCCACCGCCACCCCCACCACAACCACCACCACTACCACCACTACCACCACTACCATTACTACCACCACTACCACTACTACCACTACTACCACCACTACCACTACTACCACTACTACCACCACTACCACCACTACCACCACTACCACCAACACCACCACTACCACTACTACCACTACTACCACTATTACCACTACTACCGCTACTACTACCACTGCTATCGCTACTACTGCTACTACTACTGCTACTACTACTGCTACCGCTACTGCTACCACTACTGCTACTACTAGTACTACTACTACAACAACAACAACTACTACTACTACTACTACTACTACTACTACTACTAATAATAATAATAATAATAATAATAATAATAATAATAATAATAATAATAATAATAATAATAATAATAATAATAATAATAATAATAATAATAATAATAATAATAATAATAATAATAATAATAATAATAATAATAATAATAATAATAATAATAATAATAATAATAATAATAGTCATAATAACTACAAACAAATATTGAATAATGATTGCTAAAAATAACAATACAACAGTCGTAACAAACCAACTAATATCAATGAAACATTAGGTTCAATCATGTTGGTATGGAATTTGTTACTGAAGTTTACAATCTATAATCCGTAAAGTTAGACAATAGCAGCACATGCAGCAGTGGATTCATTTCCTGGAAATTAAATTCCTCGTAAGTAAAGTTGAAAATATTGCAAGACTGTTCTTTTCCATTATCACGGACTACTCACGATAGTTCAAGCTTGTCTTCTCTTATAAGCAGAACAAAGTTCGCTACTGCCACTGGCACCCGCCTCATACGAATTACGCCGTCGAGTTTTGCAACTGTTTTAACGCGGAAGGGGTTATCTACATACGCCAAAGACGGCTTGCATGGGCCACCTGGTGTGAGTGTTCATTGATAACGACCGATAATGTAATTTCTAAAGCTTTTTAAAACGTTTAATTTTAAGAATAAGATTAAAGAGCTGCCTTAGGTGGTTCTAAGCCATCGACAACGCATTGTTTAGTAACGATTACAAAGTAAAGTATGGCTGATTTATATTATTTTATGTAACTGACACTTATTTAAAATATTTCCATACGCTATTATTGGAGTGTTACACTACGCAATACTATGATTAGTTTTCTTATAGAAGGTGAGATGATATTTTGGGAGAAATAATACGTCCTTGTTCAACAGGTGTAGTTCATAATAAATCTCTAAACCTGTTTTTTAAATCGAATGAATCCTCTACCGTGAGTAAACTGCAGAGAAAATAAAATCCGGCCAACGTTCACTTTCACAAAGACGGAGAGACTCGAGTTAGATAACGGTGACTCTTGATTAAGATTTGCTTCTTTGTCGAGTGCTTTAAGGGTGAACTTTCAGGCCAACTTAGCTTCGTTATTGTTTCTATAAAGTTGTCAGGCACAGTTACGCTGGAGTGCATTAAAATGCATGAAATCATTAATCAAAATGTGCATGTAATGCGTTGCTAGTTAATGCAGTGACAGGTAATCAATCCATTATAAGATACTTCAGTTGTTTTTCACAACGTTAATATGTACGAGTAAGGATGCATTGCCTTGAGGATGCCGCAAATTTTTAAAAATGCAGTTATTAATTGAAGCCATTTAAACATAACTGAACCGCATAATACAAATACAAACTGAATGAATGTTTTTGTTCTACTAAAAGCTACATATTGAGATGTCCATAGATCAGTGCTGCGTGTAATTCTGAACTTTGGAGAATATTCCAGGACATACCAATTTCTTTAGATGCCAGAATTTTAACAAACAGCTTCAGAATATTTCGAAATATTTCCAAATAAATTGCAGAATTTCCAGAATTTGTCATTTTTCCTAAAATGTTCCCTATACTCGCAACAATTCTGATTTTCTGCGTAAATAAAAGGGAGATTCCAGAAAGATTACACAATGCAGCGTTCCAGGTTCTAAGAATATGCCTAGCTCTACTGTTATTTATTAGTGTCATTTTGAGCAAGCTTGTTTGCGCAAAACATCATTGTCTGCCATATTTAGAAATGGATGAGGTAAATCAGTTAGACCAAATGTTCCAGCCGAGCTGCTCGCCAGTGAGCTCTGACGTATTCATCATCTTGCATGAGTAAGCCTGCAATATGCAACACATATCTACTCAGGGGTAAGCTGTCGTCACGGCGCGGTGGATGCTGGCAGAAACCTGTGACGGGGAATGAATGGGGCTGCTTGGCTGTGGAATTGGGAATGTAGCAGATATTCATAAGGTAAGTTCAAGAAACAGGAGAACAGAAAGAAAAACTATCAAAAAAGAAAAGAAAAACGAAAAAAGCATAAAAACGAAAAATAGAGTGAGGAAACAAGTATGAATTAATAATAATAATAATAATAATAATAATAATAATAATAATAATAATAATAATAATAATAATAATAATAATAATAATAATAATAATAATAATAATAATAATAATAATAATAATAATAATACTAATAATAATAATAATAATAATAATAAAAATATTAATAATAATAGTAATAGTAATAATAGTAATGATGATGATGACGGCGGCGGTGAACGGTGGCGGTGGTGGTGGCGGTGGTGGTGTGGGCGGGGGCGTGGTGGTGGCGGCGGTGGTGGCGGTGGTGGTGGTGATGATGATGGTGGCGGTGGTGGGGGTGGTGGTGATGGTGGTGGTGGCGGCGGTGGTGGTGGTGGCGGTGATGATGGTGGTGGTGGCGGCGGTGGTGGCGGTGGTGGTGGTGATGATGGTGGTGGTGGTGGTGATGGTGCTGGTGGTGGTGATGGTGGTGGTGATGGTGGCGGTGGTGGTGGTGGCGGTGGTGGTGGTGGCGGTGGTGGTGATGGTGGTAGTGATGGTGGTGGTGGTGATGGTGGTGGTGGTGGCGGCGGTGGTGGTGGCGATGGTGGTGGTGGTGGCGGCGGTGGCAGTGGTGGTGGTGGTGGCGGTGGTGGTGATGGTGGTGGTGGTGGCGGTGATGGTGGTTGTGGTGGTGGCGGCGGTGGTGGTGGGGGTGGCGGTGATGCTGGTGGTGGTGATGATGGTGGTGGTGGCACCGGTGGTGGCGGTGGTGGTGATGATGGTGGTGGTGGTGGTGGCGCCGGTGGTGGTGGTGGTGGTGATGGTGGTGGTGGTGATGGTGGTGGTGGTGATGGTGCTGGTGGTGGTGATGGTGGTGATGGTGGCGGGGTGGTGGCGACGCTGGTGGTGGCGGTGGCGGTGGTGATGGTGGTGGTGATGGTGGTGGTGATGGTGGTGGTGGTGGCGGTGATGGTGGCGGTGGTGGTATTGGCGGCGGTGGTGGCGGTGGTGGTGATGGTGGTGGTGGTGGGGGTGGTGGTGATGGTGGTGGTGTTGGCGGTGGTGGCGGCGGTGATGATGGTGGTGGTGGCGGCGGTGGTGGCGGTGGTGGTGATGATGGTGGTGGTGGTGATGGTGGTGGTGGTGGTGATGGTGGTGGTGATGGTGGCGGTGGTGGTGGTGATGGTGGTGGTGGTGCTGGTGGTGGTGGCGGTGGTGGTGGTGATGGTAGAGGTGGTGGCGGCGGTGGTGGTGGTGATGATGGTGGTGGTGGTGATGATGGTGGTGGTGGTGGCGCCGGTGGTGGCGGTGGTGGTGATGGTGGTGGTGGTGGCGCCGGTGGTGGTGGCGGTGGTGGTGATGATGGTTGTGGTGATGGTGGTGGTGGTGGTGGCGGTGGCGGTGGTGGTGGCAGTGGTGGTGATGATGGTGGTGGTGGTGGCGGTGGTAGTGGTGGTGGTGGTGGTGATGGTGGTGGTGGTGGTGGCGGTGATGTTGGCGGTATGGTGGTATTGGCGGCGGTGGTGGCGGTGGTGGTGATGATGATGGTGGTGGTGTTGGCGGCGGTGGTGGTGGCGGCGGTGATGATGCTGGTGGTGGCGGCGGTGGTGGCGGTGGTGGTGATGATGGTGGTGGTGGTGATGGTGCTGGTGGTGGTGATGGTGGTGGTGATGGTGGCGGTGGTGGTGATGGTGGTGGTGGTGGTGACGGCGGTGGTGGTAATGGTGATGATGGTGGTGGTGGTGATGATGGTGGTGGTGGCGCCGGTGGTGGCGGTGGTGATGATGGTGGTGGTGGTGGCGCCGGTGGTGGTGGCGGTGGTGGTGATGGTGGTGGTGGTGGCGGTTGTGGTGGTGATGGTGGTGATGGTGGTGCTGATGGTGGTGGTGGTGGCGGTGGTGGTGATGGTGGTGGTGATGGTGGTGGTACTGGTGGTGGCGGCGGTGGTGATGATGGTGGTGGTGGCGGCGGTGGTGGCGGTGGTGGTGATGGTGGTGGTGCTGGTGGTGGCGGCGGTGGTGATGATGATGGTGGTGGCGGCGGTGGTGGTGGTGATGATGGTGGTGGTGGTGATGGTGCTGGTGCTGGTGATGGTGGTGGTGATGGTGGCGGTGGTGGTGGTGGCGGTGGTGGTGGTGGCGCCGGTGGTGGCGGTGGTGGTGGTGATGGTGGTGGTGGTGATGGTGGTGGTGATGGTGGTGGTGCTGGTGGTGGTGGCGGTGGTGGTGGTGATGGTAGAGGTGGTGGCGGCGGTGGTGGTGGTGATGATGGTGGTGGTGGCGGTGGTGGTGGCGCCGG
The DNA here is from genome assembly GCA_030765045.1 of Tenodera sinensis. NCBI lineage: Eukaryota > Metazoa > Arthropoda > Insecta > Mantodea > Mantidae > Tenodera > Tenodera sinensis. The sequence continues at coordinate 231,878,100 of CM060964.1, read as the reverse complement.
TGGTGGCGGTGGTGATGGTGGTGGTGGTGATGGTGGTGGTAGTGGTGGTGGTGGTGATGGTGGTGGTCGTGGCGGTGATGTTGGCGGTGGTGGTGGTGGTATTGGCGGCGGTGGTGGCGGTGGTGGTGGTGATGATGGTGGTGATGATGGTGGTGGTGGCGCCGGTGGTGGTGGTGGTAATGATGGTGGTGGTGGTGGCGCCGCTGGTGGCGGTGGTGGTGATGATGGTGGTGGTGGTGGCGCCGGTAGTGGTGGCGGTGGTGGTGATGATGGTGGTGGTTATGTTGGTGGTGGCGGTGGCGGCGGTGGTGACAGTGGTGGTGGTGATGATGGTGGTGGTGGCGGTGGTAGTGGTGGTGGTGATGGTGGTGGTGGTGGCGGTGATGTTGGCGGTGGTGGTGGTGGTATTGGCGGCGGTGGTGGCGGTGGTGGTGATGATGGTGGTGGTGGTGGTGGGGGTGGTGGTGATGGTGGTGGTGTTGGCGGCGGTGGTGGTGGCGGTGATGATGGTGGTGGTGGCGGTGGAGGTGGTGGTGGTGATGATGGTGGTGGTGGTGGTGGTGGTGATGGTGCTGGTGGTGGTGATGGTGGTGGTGATGGTGGTGGTGGTGATGGTGGTGGTGATGGTGGTGGTGATGCTGGTGGTGGCGGCAGTGGTGGTGGTGATGGTGGTGGTGGCGGCGGTGGTGGCAGTGGTGGTGATGGTGGTGGTTGTGGCGGCGGTGGTGGTGGTGATGGTGGTGGCGGTGGTGGTGGTGATGATGGTGGTGGTGGCGGCGGCGGTGGCAGTGGTGGTGGTGATGATGGTGGTGGTGGTGGCGCCGGTGGTGGTGGCGGTGGTGGTGGTGATGGTGGTGGTGGTGGTGGCGGCGGTGGTGGCAGTGGTGGTGGTGGTGATGATGGTGGTGGTGATGATGGTGGTGGTGGCGCCGGTGGTGGCGGTGGTGGTGATGATGGTGGTGGTGATGATGGTGGTGGTGGTGGCGGTGGTGGTGGTGATGATGGTGGTGGTGGTGGCGCCGCTGGTGGTGGCGGTGGTGGTGAGGATGCTGGTGGTTATGGTGGTGGTGGTGAGGATGGTGGTGGTGATGATGGTGGTGGTGGCGCCTGTGGTGGCGGTGGTGGTGATGATGGTGGTGGTGGCGCCGGTGGTGGTGGCGGTGGTGGTGATGATGGTGGTGGTGGCGGTGGTGGTGATGGTGTTGGTGATGGTGGTGGTGATGGTGGTGGTGGTGGCGGTGGCGGTGGTGGTGGTATTGGCGGCGGTGGTGGCGGTGGTGGTGATGATGGTGGTGGTGGTAGGGGTGGTGTTGATGGTGGTGGTGTTTGCGGCGGTGGTGGTGGCGGCGGTGATGATGGTGGTGGTGGTGGCGGCGGTGGTGGCGGTGGTGGTGATGATGGTGGTGGTGATGGTGCTGGTGGTGGTAATGGTGGTGGTGATGGTGGCGGTGGTGGCGGTGGTGGTGGCGCCGGTGGTGATGATGGTGGTGGTGATGGTGGTGATGGTGGTGGTGGTGCTGGTGGTGGCGGCGGTGGTGATGGTGGTGGAGGCGGCGGTGGTGGCGGTGGTGATGATGATGGTGGTGGTGATGGTGCTGGTGATGGTGATGGTGGTGGTGATGGTGGCGGTGGTGGCGGTGGTGGTGGCGGTGGTGGTGGCGGCGCCGGTGGTGGCGCCGGTGGTGGCGGTGGTGGTGGTGATGGTGGTGGTGATGGTGGTGGTGGTGATGGTGGTGGTGGTGATGGTGGTGGTGGTGCTGGTGGTGGCGGCGGTGGTGGTGGTGATGGTGGTGGTGGTGGCGGCGGTGGTGGCAGTGGTGGTGGTGATGGTGGTGGTTGTGGCGGCGGTGGTGGTGGTGATGGTGGTGGTGGCGGCGGTGGTGGCAGTGGTGGTGGTGATGATGGTGGTGGTGGCGGCGGTGGTGGTGGTGGTGGCGCCGGTGGTGGCGGTGGTGGTGATGATGGTGGTGGTGGCGGCGGCGGTGGCTGTGGTGGTGATGATGGTGGTGGTGGCGCCGGTGGTGGCGGTGGTGGTGGTGATGGTGGTGGTGGTGCTGGTGGCGGCGGTGGTGGCAGTGGTGGTGGTGATGATGGTGGTGGCGGTGGCGGTGGTGGTGGTGATGGTGGTGGTGGTGATGGTGGTGGTGGCGGCGGTGGTGTCAGTGGTAGTGGTGATGGTGGTGGTGGTGAGGATAATATCTATAACGGTTTATTTCAAATGAACCTATAATTCCATGTTTAAAAAGTTACATGTTTCTGTGTGTCGACTTTCAGTCTAGTCGTGAATTATTGCCGTGCTTCACCTTCCATATTTTCATATCGAGCTGAATGCAGAATTGTGTGATGATGCTGTACGTTCCATTTCCTTGTTTAATGTAGCACTTTTTTGACACACGACACACTGTGGGACTCCGTCCTTTTCGGTAAAGAGAAATTGTTCTTCCCACGAACCAGTTAACGGGATTCCCTGGCTTGACATAGTGACTTGTATGTTTTGGAGTTATGTGAAGGAACGGAGCTTCATGACTAGTAGGAAGTGCATGGATTTCTGCTATGCCATAGCAGCTATGACCTTTATCCAATGACTCATTGGTTATCACCCTGCGCTGCCACTCCTCCAGCCGTGCTCCGCGCAATGCTGCTGCGTGCTCGCGTGTACTCAGACCCGTGGATTCGGAACCGCCTGAGTTAGATCCTGCTGGTGTCTCAATCAATATTAAATTTCGTTAAATGGAAACGTTATATGAATGTATGTTTACAGATATTTAACTTGCTTTGAGATGTGTGTTGTGAATCTGTACCATATCCCAATTGCTTGAAGGTTTTCGTGAAGCTTGTATAACTATAGATGACATAACACTTACGGACTGCACTGTGGAGGCCAAACTTGACGACATTTTGGAAGAAGGCCGATGATTTATGAATACAGAACTCACTGGGATTTTATCTTAAGGGAGACTGATCTTAATCACGAGGCTGCCGGTACATTTTGGATTTAAAACTTAAGAGAATGCTTGGAAGTCAATAGTGATACGTAGAACCTTTCTCCCAGCTGCTTCAGTTTTCTTTATTGCCACCAATGTGAACTGTTATAAATTAAGTTAATTTTGCTTAATGTAAATACCTTTCAGATCTGAAAATAGTTCAATTGAAAAGTTTAACACAACCCATTCCTTTACTGTGACACTAAGCTCTGCAATAGGATGCCAACCAAAATTGAAGTTTTAAATTCGAAGGCCTTGCCACTTTTAATTATAAATTTTTGAAGTAATTAACAACAGGAGTTGATTTGGAGGTCATTCATGCGGCTTATTATTATTCTTTTGTAACTATTAGGATTGGAATTTGCTTAGGAAAGTGAAAATCAGGAGTGTTTCATATGCTTAATAACTGACTTTATTATATAAAAAGGTGACAAATATAAGCTAAGATATTACAATTTACACTCCTTCAGACCTTACAAGAACTGCATTTTTGACGTCTGGAAATATAGGCCAGTGTTCTTCCATAATTTGCAACAAAATCTTATTTTCCTCATCAGGAGTTATGATATCATTTTCAATATGGGACTCAAATAAGAATATACAACGTTTTCTGTACCATCATTTACAACTTTTAGATGTTCGATTCGTCTTATGGCTTTCATATATTCTTCATTTGCATGCCACCTATTCACGGCGATTTTGAAGGACGATGTCAGAAAGTTTTAATGCCACAAACCATGCACACCCATTAGATGTTATAAAGCTCACTGAGTTGCAGAGAAAAAACTGGACCGTTCTACACTTCAGCTCGTTTAGGTGGGTCGTGATAGCCTTGTCACTTCAAGCTTTTAGTTGTGGAAGACCACTTCATATGGAACTTCGTCATCGAAAAGTGTCACACAAGTTGAATATCAACACCAAATGCCACTGATACATTTTTGACAGCAACTGCGGAGACACTTTTATTTATTCATCTAGAGGATACTAGTTTCAAGAGTTCTAACTCCTGACGCGTAGCTAATATTATAGACGGACTTGGAAACCAAGCCTTCAACTACACTGCTATAGCAAAGAAGTTCAATTGCCTTAGTCCTTGCATTTTTCATCTTCCAAGGAAACCATGAGCGAAGCAGGTATATTTTTAAGCGATTAATAAGTTTCGATAAGTTTCGCCATTCCTCATTCGCTCAGCGACTCGTGTGGTGTACACATCGTGACCCATGCTGCTTGGTGATTGGAGGGAACGAGTTCCAGTACTTCTCGCCAGGGGGCAGCAAGAGAGCGACCGCAGCGACCGTGGTGGAGCAAATACGAACTACTAGGCCAGGCGAAAAGCACAGACACCACGTGCGCTCTATAAGAGACTTGAGAAGCAAGTTTTAGAGCGCCGCAAACAGCGACCCTGCTTTCTCGGAGGGGTGCGAGCTGGTGCATCGAGGGAGCCAGGTTTCTTCATACTCCTCTTCTTTACCATCTTGTTTCCTGACAAAAACGACAAACTGACTGACGAACCACAAGACAACGGGCTTGCAAGACCACAGCCAAAGGCAAGCCGTAATGGCTTGCCCAGGCGCCTCTTCCTCTATGGAGGGGGTTCGGTCCTCTGCAAGCAGCCGGAGGGCAACCGTGCCGACTGACAACGGTGCAGGACCAAGCAGATCATCTACCTCTGTTCCCGAGGTGGTACCACCGGTGCGGAAAAAGCGCATATGCTCGGTCCCGCGACAGGTAATTGAAAGGGAATCACCACCTCTGGTTTCCTATCACCCTATTTCCTCCTCTGACTCAGAGTCGGATATGAAGACTGACACCAAGGGCTTCACTGTGGTGAAGGGACACCGGAACAGGCGTAACTCCACGGGCTCTCAGCAGTAGATACCACAGGGTACAATCCAACCCCCAACCAGGGGGGTGGGGGGAGAAAATACCGCCAGTAGTAGCGGATGCTTTTAAGGAGCATACAAGAACCATGCGACTTCTAACCTCGCGCCTGAAAGGGCGCTTTGAGGCAATTAAGAAGCCACGAAAAGTTAACATTAAGGCCTCCTCACTTGAGGATTTTGAAGCAGCTAAGGCTGTACTTCGGGAATTAAATATCCCGTTTTACAGTTATTCGCCAACACGTCCTCACGTGGAAAGGTGAATAAACAGAGGCCTAGCCTCTGACTGCTTTACCGAGGATGTCAGACTGGCACTCCTCGAAGAATACATCACCGCATCAGTGGTCCAGTTGAAGAAGACTATTGTCTCCGACAGCGGCTCTGAAAAGGTGCCCATGCCACTGTTTCTGTTCGTGGTGGATAAAGTGCGCGATCAACAAGTCCAGCCAATCGACACTGTGCGCCATCTGATCTACACTGCCGTAAATGTTGAGCGCTTTTACGGCAAGGAGGGTCCCGCGCAGTGTCGCAATTGCCTGGTATTCCATCATTCCAGTATGGCATGTGAGCGTCCACTTGCATGTCTGCGGTGTGCTGGAATCCACAAAGTGCAGGACTGCCCTAAGCCGGACACGGACAGGGAATGTGTCAACTGCAAAGGCGCGCACTTCGGTGTATATAAAGGATGCGCGACACGCCTCAAAATTATAGAGAGCCGTCGCAAGGGGCGCTTGGAAGTGGCAGAGGTCCACCCCGGCGTCTCCTTTGCAAACGCCCTTAATAGGGCTGAAAAGACACTGGCCCAGGCCCAGGCAGTAGCACCTGCTCCTGCCACGACTGAAGTTGCGGCATCACCTCCAGGCCATACACGTACTGAGGAGACTGTAGTAGCCAACGCTCCTCCTAAACCTACGCGGCGAAGGAAAAATAAGACAAGCGCCAAGCCGCGGAGAGAGTGAAAACAGCTCCTCAACAGCCATCCAAGGCGCCGGCAGAGCACTCCACTGAGGCAGCTTGGCACCAAGGGATACTGCTGGAGGAATTTCAGGACCTAACCCTGTGGTTCAATAACATCATTAATCGAATCTTACCTGCACTTCGAAAATTCTAGCTACAGTATGAAAGCCCTGAGCTGAGCCCCATGCAGAAGCATACCCTACTAGTCCAAACCTTGACCCAGTTGTTCCCTAACTCAGCCAAGTAATGGCCTCCAGACTTGTCCGAAGACCATTCAGGGCTGCGTTCTGGAACGCAAACGGCATAAGGGGCCATTAGTCAATCCTCAGTGAGTTTCTACAGTCAAATGGAATTGACATTCTAATGGTCTGTGAAACCCACTTGGATGCTGCAACCAACTTCTCGCTGCCGAGTTACGTCACCCAACGGCTGATCGGGTCGGCCGACCGGTGGGCGGTACAGCCATTTTCATCAAGAATCATATCACTCATACATCCTTTCCTCTCCCACCACTACAACATGTGGAGGCTTGTGCTATTAGGTTTGCCATTGGCGGGGTGGACACGGTGTTGGTAGTGGCATACGACCCTCCTGATAACCGATTCTACGAAGCAGACATTAATAACCTCCTGAACCTGCGGTATGTATTGCAGGCGGCCTCAACGCGAAGCATGCACATTGGCATAGCCGCGTCAACAATGTCAAAGGGCGAGGGCTCTATCACCTGATCAGCGGTAACCCAAGCGTACTTGTGCATGGACCGAGAGGACCTACGTTCCATCCGGCTTGAGGGAGGCCAGATGTGCTCGACATCATGCTCAGCAAGAACTTTCCGTTACATCTAGACCTCTCAGTGGTCAATGAACTGGACTCTGACCATGACCCCATCTTGGTGGATGCCAACATTGACCTGCCAGCTCTGGTCACTCCAGACTGGACATACGAGGTCGACTGGGATGCAGCCGTCCTTGAACTTAACCAGTCTGTGGACCCACGTCCGCGTGTCGATTCTATCGATGCACTGGAGGCGGCAGCCACGGCACTCTCCCAACACAACCGGGATGTGGTACGTGCCCATATGCACCGCATTCCATCCGACATACCCAACCCTCGAACCATCCCCATCGAACTTAGACAGTTGATTAAAGCCAAAGCAACTGTCCGCAGGTTCTGGCAGCGTTTCCGCCATCCCAGGATACAGCGAGTCTACCAGCGGTTCAAGTCCCTGGCTCGACGTCTGTTGCGAATACACCGCAAAACAGCCTGGGAAAACACGATGGCAAACGTAGATCTTACTGAGAAGCAACCATGGCGGATAATCAGGTCCCTTAGAAAGGACAAAAACACTCATCAGCTTCCTCTACATGGCACTTGCGGGGACTCCCTTTTGAGCCCCAAGAGAAAGCCACGGCTTTCGCAGACCATCTAGAGTCCCAATTTGAATCCCGGGAAGATGTCCAGAATGAGGACTTTACTGAACTCGTGGAGGCGAGGGTGGATTACCTCTACGAGGCTCCTCCGCCGCCACGCGCAGAGATCCATATCCCCTTAGTCACCCTAAGACAGTTGGCTTCTGAAGTCAAACGGTTAAAACCTAATAAATCCCCTGGGCATGATGGCGTCACGGCGCCCATGCTCCATCACCTTCCCGGAAAGGCCGTAGTCCACCTGACGAGGATGTATAATGCATGTCTGCAGCTTCACCACTTTCCAACCTGTTGGAAGGAGGCGAAGGTGGTCTGCATTTTAAAACCCGGCAAGGACCCGAATTTCTCTTCAAACTACCGTTTCATCAGCCTGCCACCCATCGTTTCAAAGATTTTGAACGATTATTCCTATCCCGCCGTACTCCTCTCTTCGAGGAAAGGCAACTCATCCAGGATCATCAGTTCGGTTTTCGTCATGGACATTCCACTACACTACAGCTACTGCGGCTGATTGAGAAGGCTGCCCTGGGTTTCCAGGAAAACTTCAAAACAGTCGCAGTGCTTTTGGCTGTAGAAAAAGCCTTTGCAACCACATGGCACCAGGGGATATTGTACAAACTCAGAGAGGCAGATATCCCTCCCCCTACCTCACCCTGATCAGTAGCTTCCTTCGGGATCACACTTTTCGGGTGCGGGTGGAGGGGAAGTTGTCCTCGGTCAGATCCATAGTGGCTGGAGTTCCGAAAGGTAGCGTGCTATCGCCGTTGCTCTTTGCTGCCTACATGTCTGACCTACCCGTGGAACCGTATACTGTTACGTGTCAGCACGCAGACGACGTCCTCATACTGGCACAAACAAAAACGTTCGGTACTACTTCCCTGCACTACAGCGACAGCTCAATGCCATCGGCAGGTGGAGTGAACAGTGGAGAGTGGCCATTAGCCCGCAGAAGAGTCAGGCTCTTTTATTGGGCAAAGTTCGAAACTGGCGGCCGGGTATATCCCTGGCACTGCGGCGGAGAAGAATTCATGGGTTAACTCCGCCAAATACCTGGGGGTACTACTTGACCGTGGTCCAACCTTCACTCCACATGTCAGGGCAAAGGTCGGTCTGGGACATGGCGCCCTGAGACAGCTATATCCCATACTCCACTCAACCATGCCTACTCACCTGAAACTACGCTTATACCGTGCGATCGTCCCGCCCCTGATTCTGTGCGGGTGCGAGGTCTGGGGTACGGTGGCTCGTTCCACCATCCGCAGGCTGCAGGCCGTGCAGAACAGGGCGCTTAGGATGATCTAAGATACCGACCGTAGGTTTCCATCACACATCCTTCACACTCATTCCGGCATACCATACATTGTGGACTTCGTGCGGGACAGGACTCGCACAATGTATGCCAAACTCACACCTCATCCAAACCAGTTTGTCAACAACCTGGGGCAATACGATCATCGCCTACCTACACAGCGACAGAGCTACCGCTTACCCAAGGACGCCCTCGGCTGGTAAGTACCACTATCCCTTCACAAACTGCCAAATGTAATTCACACTTGGCACCACCACACCCTTCACTATTCCTCTCGGTTTCCTGTCACTGGCACTGTATTGCTCGACGGTTCCACAAGCAGCCGACGAAGTAAGCAGTAGGGCAATGGTCGCTTGGATGGCTAGCCATCCAAGATCTGACACATCCCACCGCCAATGACAACACAGGAAGCCAACCTGCACTATCAGAGACATAACACTAAAGCTCGTAAAACTAGACAAACCTATACCACCTCACGGGTAAATCCGTAATTAAACGGATAGGTACCGTGGCCACCTTACCATCCGCCTGGGTTAACCCAGGTGACTCGTACTCACTCTTGGACTCCTCCTCCTCCTGGAAGTTTCGCCATTCATCTTGCACGATGATAGGCTCCTGGAACATAAATGGGAATTCAAGTGAAATAACCAAGGGATATAATCGCTAAGTGCAGTAGTTCTCAGTAGTCATCTCTTGGATGGTGAATAGTCATTTGACCCGTGAGAAAATGAAGTTCTTCTCTCCACCCAGCTTAAATATTTTCTTCTGAAGTAATCACTCATTGCACTTTTAAGCTGTTCCGGATATATACAAATCCAGCCACTCGTAAATTTCTTAAACATAAGCATTGAGGAACCTTTGAAGTTTCTATTAATGAGTCAAACGCAGTTGGAATTACGAGTTCGTATACCAGATGAGTTAGCCGCTCTTTATTTTTACAAGGTAGGCTACCCATCAAACGACATGTGCGCTTTAGTCCAATTTTGCTCTCACTAAAACGAATAGCTTCGCGTTTTTAGAGAGAGGAATGAGCAAAATTCAGAGGAACAGCGGTTTAAGGAACAGAACGTAAAGTAAGTACACCTCAAAAACATACAACTCGTTTACTGAGAGCGAATTCCGGCTTCCAACCAATTTGAGAAAAATTTTATTAGAGTAAACGCCTCTGAAAAAATGGACCTATCATGTGAGTAAACTAACACCACCAAATAAAAAGAAAATGGCCAATTTTTGTATTTAGAGCAGGGATTGGCTGCAAAAATTTAGGACACACCTCATTCACCACAGACTCGTTCAGTCAAAACGCACATAATATGAAATAACGGTTTATTTGCGTAAACTAAGTCTCTTACATCTCCAATAACATGCATAATAGCTTTTACCATTTAAGTGATAATATTTAAACTCCCCGCAAATGATTAAAACTGTCTTAAAAGGCTAAATTAAACACGAAAACTCGCGAAGTGGCACTGACATAGCCCCTGGCATACAAGTCGCACTATTGAATTCAGAATCTGCTTTCAATCAACTCCCGAAATAGCTGAAGAAAATTACGAATTTATCCTGTGTGCTAACCCGTGGGACATGAGTTCGAGTCTCGGTGATGTGCAATTTCTTATGCCCATAAAAACTTGGAAACCGCATTCACAAAAATATAACCATAAAGTCCCTGAGTGTTTAGGTTATTATAACTTAAGTCGTTTTTTATTGTCTTTATTTTGTAATAGAACAGGTATAATGACTTCTGTCCCATTGGACTGGCATGATGCAGTGCCGACTCCCTTCATTCTGCATGCGTAAGCTGCTGCATGATATGTTGTGTCATTCATTCACAATGTATTTGACATATGAGTACATTGATATGCTTTTGATCTACGGAGAAGCAAGAGCCAATGTACAAGGTAATTCAGCATCTATACCGGCAGAGATATCCAAATAGACAACAATGCCTTAAAATGGAAATAAAGCAATTAAAAATTAAAATAATAACAGCTTTGAACAGAGCAATTGTTCAGTCAATGTTATTTGTGAACTTTACAGGATAAAAATAGCACTTGCAGGGGAGTCGAAACCCATCTACACCACACCACAGGAATTGTGCGCTCGATTCAACTGAGCTACCTAGTAACTTAGAGACAAACATGGCGTTTAACATGTAGTATTCGCTGGTTACATTGTAAATTTGCAGTGGTGCAAACGTCAGATGTCTAAGTAAGAGTATATTAAAACGTGATGCTCAAACATCTATATTAATGCCTGATAATTGCATAGACTGTGTAACCAAAGATATCAATATCAAATACTAGGGTAGAACCAAGCATAGGAGCCGGTGTTTTCAAGTTAGTGTATAAAATGCGGATTGCATTAAACTGGAAAATAAGGGACAGCTGACTCAGCTGGTATATGATGTCTGCAGGCTAAGATTAGATGAGTTTTCTTCATCCTCGCTTCCAACAATGTATACGTCGCATTTTTACTTCTTGTGTTACTTTCTGTAGTATCGAATTGTATTGACGTGACCTTTAGTTCTGAGAGCTTTCTGTACACTTCTAAGCAACCTCTTCTACACATTTGACGCTGTGCTTGGAGGAACATTCTGTGCTTTTCCGATTTATTGGACGCATGGCACCTTTGTGTGCACAATCAAATAAAGTTTCCAAGATTTCAGAAAATATGTCTTTTCTTACTTCTGCGTTCAGTTGGTCAGCTGGAATTGTTTTTGGGAAGAACCCATTTTATGCAGGTTTTTACTTGATTGATAATATTATAATCCGAGTTTGCATGCTTGCATTCATACAGTGTC
>CM060964.1:231631740-231861740 GCA_030765045.1 Tenodera sinensis | reverse complement strand
TTTCCGAAACTGTTAAGAATAAGTGTTACTTCAAATCATTTCATAACAAAACGGAATCTTATTTATAATAATTATTTCCTGTGACATTTCTGCTTGCATACAGGTCATAAATATTTACAGATCACTATATCTTATTACAAAAACATTACGCTTTCACCTCGGGGTTCGAGCGGGCTATCTTGAAAACTATATATTCCACGGCGCCTGCTTTAGTATACCCACACAAAAGGAAATCTGTAACATAACTCTTAGCAGAAAAACAAACTTGCAGTTCGACATAACGAAACTTTTACTGATCAAAATCTACCCACACACACGCATTCTTCTGAAGAAAAAACCAAGGGACAGCAATTGGTTGCTTCTTAGGGTGCATCGTCCAAAAAAAAGCTTAGGTCTTGTACACACTCACACGACATTCTCTACTCAAGTACTAACAATTCCTGCAAAAAATGTTTTCAACTAAATTTATTATGTTTGCTGACAAGCATTTGCAGAAATTATCTTATTCTTTACACACTGTAGTGCGAATACATCAAATCCGGGTTATTGTCAGATATTTTCAGTTTGAAATTCTCTATCCCAAAGGACATCGCATATAAAACAATGGAAACAATCAGTTATTCTGACAAATTTATGTTCCAATATTCCTCTAATAACATGGACACATCTCCAAAAAATCCTACACGCACAAACACATGCAATCGAGCACAGACACTCACGCACAATTTTCAGAAAACACACCTACACCCGTACACACACCAGCATACATGAACACACACACAATCACACCAGCACATTTGTACAAATTATCTTATTGCTTATTTCCTTGTAGCTGCAAGGAGATTGTTACAATACTGTAGGCTTTGTGCGATAGTCTAATGTTTTAAAGCTTTGAGATTCCGTTCTCTTTGCATGCTTAACATATAAAAAGATTAACAACGATGTTCCACTTCACGAAAGTTCGAAGTTTTCCAAAACTCACACACATAACAAGGAATATCTCCGAAATGGTTCACCCTACAAGAAAATTTATTTGGACAAAAATTAGGTATTTTAGCGAGATCTACATTTTTGTATAGTATGACTTGGTCTATCTCTAACGGTCTACCACTTATGCAAAAGTCGTCCAGAGTAAATACGACTACAGGGGCTACACCCAGAAAATTCAAGATATACATTTCATTTGTCATAAAAAATATCTCAAACATATGACATTTTAATCAAATCGTTAGAGCAATTTCCAAGAAAATCAAAATTTTCGAAAAATGTTCCATGCAAAGGTTAGTTAAGAGGGGATATTTTCTTTTCAAATTCTTCGTGGCGCATCCTTGAAAGACATTAAACTTAAATACTAACTTTGGTTTAACCGACTTTTCGTTTTGAGTTATGCTGAGCACAGACTGACACACACACACACACACACACACAAATTTTCAGCAAACACGCCTACACTCACACACATATTTAGACATACACACACGCACACATACACACAGACATACACACACTCACACACGCGCACACACCCACACTTACATACTCATACACATGCACTCAAGCACACACATACACGCACCTTTTTGTAAAACTGCTTTTTTGGATTCAGGGGGGCCTCGAACACATATTTCCAGTGAAATCTTGACTTCGAATTTTTGGGTGGAGTACAATACTTCCCCTACTGACCAGTAGAGAAAGTAAAAATAGAGGTTGCGACAACTGAGCATAAAAATACACAACGCTAATTTCATTTCAATATATGAAACTCCTGATATTATTCTTTGTTATCAAATGATTAAATATTGAAGAGACAGAATAATGAAAATTTCATTCATCTTACCCTTGCTATTGAATAAAGTTAGTGAATGAGACCTGATGCCCTGAAAGTATTTATTTTTTCTCACGTAGTAATAGTTAAGGGGTTAATAAAATCTCAACAGGAACTTTTTGTCACTAGATGTAAGTTTATTTAATAAGTTTGCCAGTTTATAGCAGGCTTGTATAAAACAATTGTACTATTAAATCTTACAATCCAGAGGCTTTTAAGGGGAGAATATGTTTGGAAACAACGCAAAGAATGAGTGAAAACTGCGTACCAATATTCATTACAACTCCAAACCAAAACGGAAAAGTGGGGGGCTTGTAGACAGAATACAAGACGAGCTCTATGGTGTTAAAGGAAATTAAAGACGCAAAACTCCTTATGTGACTTAATCCCTCGGAATGGCTGATGGTAGCATGGAGATGGGAACAATAACAATGATAATGAATAGGAATCCCGCCAGCCTATATTTTAAACATTTTGTTCGGTGTTATTCATCTTTAATTTTTTATTTAAGCATAACATTTCTTGTCATTTCTTACTGAACCTTCAGCATTCAGTTCATTGAATAAGAAAAGAGAATAAAGACATCTTTAAGATGTTCATACATTCATTTTAAATTACATTAAAGGTTGGCATTGTCACTTTCATTATAAAAAAGCTATTATGTATATCATTTCACAGTATCCAAATATTGGAAAGAAAGCTAACTTCTTAGTTTAGCCAATGGAAACAAAGTTCGGCGGGGTGGGGGTAGCTGTTTCTACTGCACAGCTGCACAGGCGTGGTGGGGGAAAGCATTCTAACCTATAAAAGGGTACACCGTCCGCAGGAGTGAACGGTCTCACAAGACACACAGGGGTGATTGCAGTTCTAGAGGGCAAAACATCAGTTGGCATTTACACATCACTGCAAGAATAACATACATTCCATAATGGCAGGTAAGCCCATTTTATTATACTTTAAAGAAACATTTTGGTGTCTTTCTACGAGTGAAAGTTATTAAATAGGAACAAAATACGCAGGAAAAAAGCTTTTACATTTTAAATGGCATGTATTTCCTTACAATGGACTTGAAATTATCAGCTCATCATTCATTGCCTTTACACATTGAAAGATTAAGTCAAGGTGAAAATCCGAACTAACGATGAAATTGCCAAATGTAGGAAAACACGATAACTTTTTTTCCCCACTATTCATTAAATGTTTTCTTTTGTTGTTATTTTTATTATTATTCTTTTATTCTTTTGTAGGAAACATCGACAGGGCAAATGAATCTAACACGAGCATCAATGGCTCGCCCCCTGGACGTTGCACAACACGACTTGACAAAGTTAGAACGCCAGTTAGGCCCAATAAATGCAGTTGTGATAGTTGTAAAAATATTTCATCACTGAAAAGCCTACTGGGGGAAATTCAAGGTAAGAATAAAATTATTAAATATTGAAATGCTAGTTTATATTGTTCCTTATTTGGCTCATTGTAGGAATTCCATCGTAAGCAATTTTTGTGTACATTCTGTCTTCCAGCGTTAGCATTACAGCTCCAAACCATATGTTCAATCGAAATATCATATATGATATTTTGTTTTTCATCATTCATCTGATTTATAATATCCCTTTTAATACTCTCTCTTGTTCATATCAAAGTGACTTAACTCAAATAATCTGCCTCTAAGCCAAAAACATTTTCTTTTATACCTGAATTAAATATAGTCTTTTATTCAATCTTTAATAAATGTTCACTTGCTGAATATGAATATCCACTTCAAATATTATAACACCATTAATTAATTTTATTGTTTCATCTTACTTCAGGCCCATATGAACCAATGGACCTTTCATTGAATTGCCAGCCTAAGGAGCAGCACAACATGAGACCTTCACAAACAGCTTTACACAGAGAGTCAGCGCAAAAGAGGGAATTATACCATAAATCACTTTGCGATTGCAAGATCGCTAATCAAGCTGGGAAGAGCACATCTTCTTCAATATCGCAGAGTTATAAGCAGCCGCATGAAAACATCCATCAGATTACAGACGAACAATTATATCAACAACGCAAGTACAGGTGGGAACCTTCAAATAAAAAGATGTCATAGGCATACTCATACAAGGGAGCAATTCAACAGCCCGCAGCAAAGAAGTCAACAAAACTTAAAGGACATGATCGAAAACAAGACAAGGATATGTATTCATACCTGTGAAACTATGAAATGTGATATTTTGAAAATTGCCATAGAACTTATTTTATAATTCAATAAGATTTCTTAGAACAGATAACCAGCTCTTATAGAGATACGTTATTGACTTTGGCAGGGACTCTAGGTCATATCTAACAACAGTAACAATCATTCATCATGTAATTCATGCTTAGGCTGCACAGTCGCAGTTATCAGAAGTAACAGGTATTCTATTTTATTCCAAGGGCGGAAAAACAGCGTGATAGACACACACACAGAGAGAGAGAGACTGACTGTTATGTGCAGGTGTTTTACCCATATTTATGAATTGGGAATAATATCCACAGGCATTTAGCCTGAAGCAGTATCTACTTATATTGTGAAATCATCAATTATGTTGAAATGTAAAAACGATTTTGATTAATTTAATAAAATTTATGAAGAGAAATATCAGCGTTATCATTTAACCTGTCGTAACCTATCGTAGCCTAAGCAAGCCTACCCCTATCCAAATTTAGCCTATCTTAACTAGGAATGCATGCAGGAATAACATAATGTATGATATAAATTAACAAAAGAACATAATTACAATCAGATAATTTTATTTAACTTATAAAGATGAATACACTACCATTACCATTCAGAAAGCAAGCACACACTATTGAAAGACAATATATATTCATTTCATTTCTTAATCATTCAATGATGCCAGTCGATTTCAGTTCATTGATAATTCCTTGAATTTCCTTATAGTGAGTCTGTCCGGTCGATTCTTGTGACATGATTAATAATCTTAAACGTTTTACTAATTCATTTGGATCGAACCAAGGATATTCCAGACGAAAAGCAGCATTTGATGAAGGAGCATCTTGCATGTTATTGGATACTTGGAGATTATTACTTTCTTCCAATGAAGTCATGTTTCCAGATGTTTTTACAAGGACGCTTAGCGTTGATTTTCCATCTTCATTATTAGATGATTCATCAATCCCAGATTTTTCACTCTCTTGCAACGGAAATGCCCCTGATTCAGAATTAGCTATATTGTTCACAGGACCATTAGAAACTTCTTTCTTGCATATTTTATTATGGCGTTCAAGCCTACTCGTTGTCCTAGTCTTTAAAGTCTGCCCACACTCACAGAATTTGAGGAAACGATCCTTTCCAAGACTAATATATGAAAAATTAAGTCTTGCGTATTTTGAGCAATACAACCTTTTACTGTGATCACTCATTGTGAAAATGCAACTGAAGCTGACAATAACCGTTTTAAGCAAAAGTTAGAGATGCTCGATATTTTATACATTGATTGTTCATATGTCAAATATAAACTCGCAACAATGCAAAACAATTTAGTGTAAGCAGACACCCTAAGTAACCACAGGTGACCAGATGAGGTGACCAGGGGTGACCAGATGAGGTGACCATGGGTGACCATGGGTGACCATGGGTGACCATGGGTGACCAAGGGTGACCAGATGATGTGTGGAAGAATAGTGGAATAACATTACTTTCCAGAAATGATTTAACTGTGTCTATAGAATCGACCTGAGACATTGTTCTCTGAATGTTGAAGCGTGTCTTAAGAGACATGAAACACATTAAGAGTAGATTAGGCTATGTTATACGGAAATTGAATATTTGTATGGGATGGGATGACTTAGTGCATGTGTTACGAGAATAAAAGTTTGAAATAGAAGAATTCAGCTTAGGTAATGTTATATTTGTTGGTGCAAGCAGAATGAAATCCTCAATTAAAAATAGTTACAGTGTGTAGATTCAAGGATACAGGTTCAGGTAACATTATGTTAGCTTAGGTTAGGTTTAGGTTATATATCTTGAATGTTTGATAGTCTCACATTAGCTTGCACTTATTTTGCTCACGTACATGCTTGGGTCACGGGCCACCTATTTGGTCGCCTAATCTGGTCACCTCATCTGGTCACCCATGATCACCTCAGCTGGTCACCCATGGTCACCTCATCTGATCACCCTTGGTCACCCATGGTCACCTCATCTGGTCACCCATGGTCACCTAATCTGGTCACCCTTGGTCACCTAATCTGGTCTACCTTGGTCACCCATGGTCACCTCATCTGGTCACCCCTGGTCACCTCATCTGGTCACCCATGGTCACCTCATCTGGTCACCCTTGGTCACCTAATCTGGTCACCCTTGGTCACCCATGGTCACCTCATCTGGTCACCCCTGGTCACCTCATCTGGTCACCCATGGTCACCTCATCTTGTCACCCTTGGTCACCTTATCTGGTCACCCATGGTCACCTCATCTGGTCACCCTTGGTCA
Organism: Tenodera sinensis; assembly: GCA_030765045.1. NCBI lineage: Eukaryota > Metazoa > Arthropoda > Insecta > Mantodea > Mantidae > Tenodera > Tenodera sinensis. The sequence goes on along the minus strand of CM060964.1, from coordinate 231,855,432 downwards.
CCCATGGTCACCCAAGGTCACCCATGGTCACCTCATCTGGTCACCCCTGGTCACCTCATCTGGTCACCTGTGGTTACTTAGGGTGTCTGCTTACACTAAATTGTTTTGCATTGTTGCGAGTTTATATTTGACATATGAACAATCAATGTATAAAATATCGAGCATCTCTAACTTTTGCTTAAAACGGTTATTGTCAGCTTCAGTTGCATTTTCACAATGAGTGATCACAGTAAAAGGTTGTATTGCTCAAAATACGCAAGACTTAATTTTTCATATATTAGTCTTGGAAAGGATCGTTTCCTCAAATTCTGTGAGTGTGGGCAGACTTTAAAGACTAGGACAACGAGTAGGCTTGAACGCCATAATAAAATATGCAAGAAAGAAGTTTCTAATGGTCCTGTGAACAATATAGCTAATTCTGAATCAGGGGCATTTCCGTTGCAAGAGAGTGAAAAATCTGGGATTGATGAATCATCTAATAATGAAGATGGAAAATCAACGCTAAGCGTCCTTGTAAAAACATCTGGAAACATGACTTCATTGGAAGAAAGTAATAATCTCCAAGTATCCAATAACATGCAAGATGCTCCTTCATCAAATGCTGCTTTTCGTCTGGAATATCCTTGGTTCGATCCAAATGAATTAGTAAAACGTTTAAGATTATTAATCATGTCACAAGAATCGACCGGACAGACTCACTATAAGGAAATTCAAGGAATTATCAATGAACTGAAATCGACTGGCATCATTGAATGATTAAGAAATGAAATGAATATATATTGTCTTTCAATAGTGTGTGCTTGCTTTCTGAATGGTAATGGTAGTGTATTCATCTTTATAAGTTAAATAAAATTATCTGATTGTAATTATGTTCTTTTGTTAATTTATATCATACATTATGTTATTCCTGCATGCATTCCTAGTTAAGATAGGCTAAATTTGGATAGGGGTAGGCTTGCTTAGGCTACGATAGGTTACGACAGGTTAAATGATAACGCTGATATTTCTCTTCATAAATTTTATTAAATTAATCAAAATCGTTTTTACATTTCAACATAATTGATGATTTCACAATATAAGTAGATACTGCTTCAGGCTAAATGCCTGTGGATATTATTCCCAATTCATAAATATGGGTAAAACACCTGCACATAACAGTCAGTCTCTCTCTCTCTGTGTGTGTGTCTATCACGCTGTTTTTCCGCCCTTGGAATAAAATAGAATACCTGTTACTTCTGATAACTGCGACTGTGCAGCCTAAGCATGAATTACATGATGAATGATTGTTACTGTTGTTAGATATGACCTAGAGTCCCTGCCAAAGTCAATAACGTATCTCTATAAGAGCTGGTTATCTGTTCTAAGAAATCTTATTGAATTATAAAATAAGTTCTATGGCAATTTTCAAAATATCACATTTCATAGTTTCACAGGTATGAATACATATCCTTGTCTTGTTTTCGATCATGTCCTTTAAGTTTTGTTGACTTCTTTGCTGCGGGCTGTTGAATTGCTCCCTTGTATGAGTATGCCTATGACATCTTTTTATTTGAAGGTTCCCACCTGTACTTGCGTTGTTGATATAATTGTTCGTCTGTAATCTGATGGATGTTTTCATGCGGCTGCTTATAACTCTGCGATATTGAAGAAGATGTGCTCTTCCCAGCTTGATTAGCGATCTTGCAATCGCAAAGTGATTTATGGTATAATTCCCTCTTTTGCGCTGACTCTCTGTGTAAAGCTGTTTGTGAAGGTCTCATGTTGTGCTGCTCCTTAGGCTGGCAATTCAATGAAAGGTCCATTGGTTCATATGGGCCTGAAGTAAGATGAAACAATAAAATTAATTAATGGTGTTATAATATTTGAAGTGGATATTCATATTCAGCAAGTGAACATTTATTAAAGATTGAATAAAAGACTATATTTAATTCAGGTATAAAAGAAAATGTTTTTGGCTTAGAGGCAGATTATTTGAGTTAAGTCACTTTGATATGAACAAGAGAGAGTATTAAAAGGGATATTATAAATCAGATGAATGATGAAAAACAAAATATCATATATGATATTTCGATTGAACATATGGTTTGGAGCTGTAATGCTAACGCTGGAAGACAGAATGTACACAAAAATTGCTTACGATGGAATTCCTACAATGAGCCAAATAAGGAACAATATAAACTAGCATTTCAATATTTAATAATTTTATTCTTACCTTGAATTTCCCCCAGTAGGCTTTTCAGTGATGAAATATTTTTACAACTATCACAACTGCATTTATTGGGCCTAACTGGCGTTCTAACTTTGTCAAGTCGTGTTGTGCAACGTCCAGGGGGCGAGCCATTGATGCTCGTGTTAGATTCATTTGCCCTGTCGATGTTTCCTACAAAAGAATAAAAGAATAATAATAAAAATAACAACAAAAGAAAACATTTAATGAATAGTGGGGAAAAAAGTTATCGTGTTTTCCTACATTTGGCAATTTCATCGTTAGTTCGGATTTCCACTTTGACTTAATCTTTCAATGTGTAAAGGCAATGAATGATGAGCTGATAATTTCAAGTCCATTGTAAGGAAATACATGCCATTTAAAATGTAAAAGCTTTTTTCCTGCGTATTTTGTTCCTATTTAATAACTTTCACTCGTAGAAAGACACCAAAATGTTTCTTTAAAGTATAATAAAATGGGCTTACCTGCCATTATGGAATGTATGTTATTCTTGCAGTGATGTGTAAATGCCAACTGATGTTTTGCCCTCTAGAACTGCAATCACCCCTGTGTGTCTTGTGAGACCGTTCACTCCTGCGGACGGTGTACCCTTTTATAGGTTAGAATGCTTTCCCCCACCACGCCTGTGCAGCTGTGCAGTAGAAACAGCTACCCCCACCCCGCCGAACTTTGTTTCCATTGGCTAAACTAAGAAGTTAGCTTTCTTTCCAATATTTGGATACTGTGAAATGATATACATAATAGCTTTTTTATAATGAAAGTGACAATGCCAACCTTTAATGTAATTTAAAATGAATGTATGAACATCTTAAAGATGTCTTTATTCTCTTTTCTTATTCAATGAACTGAATGCTGAAGGTTCAGTAAGAAATGACAAGAAATGTTATGCTTAAATAAAAAATTAAAGATGAATAACACCGAACAAAATGTTTAAAATATAGGCTGGCGGGATTCCTATTCATTATCATTGTTATTGTTCCCATCTCCATGCTACCCTCAGCCATTCCGAGGGATTAAGTCACATAAGGAGTTTTGCGTCTTTAATTTCCTTTAACACCATAGAGCTCGTCTTGTATTCTGTCTACAAGCCCCCCACTTTTCCGTTTTGGTTTGGAGTTGTAATGAATATTGGTACGCAGTTTTCACTCATTCTTTGCGTTGTTTCCAAACATATTCTCCCCTTAAAAGCCTCTGGATTGTAAGATTTAATAGTACAATTGTTTTATACAAGCCTGCTATAAACTGGCAAACTTATTAAATAAACTTACATCTAGTGACAAAAAGTTCCTGTTGAGATTTTATTAACCCCTTAACTATTACTACGTGAGAAAAAATAAATACTTTCAGGGCATCAGGTCTCATTCACTAACTTTATTCAATAGCAAGGGTAAGATGAATGAAATTTTCATTATTCTGTCTCTTCAATATTTAATCATTTGATAACAAAGAATAATATCAGGAGTTTCATATATTGAAATGAAATTAGCGTTGTGTATTTTTATGCTCAGTTGTCGCAACCTCTATTTTTACTTTCTCTACTGGTCAGTAGGGGAAGTATTGTACTCCACCCAAAAATTCGAAGTCAAGATTTCACTGGAAATATGTGTTCGAGGCCCCCCTGAATCCAAAAAAGCAGTTTTACAAAAAGGTGCGTGTATGTGTGTGCTTGAGTGCATGTGTATGAGTATGTAAGTGTGGGTGTGTGCGCGTGTGTGAGTGTGTGTATGTGTGTGTGTATGTGTGCGTGTGTGTATGTCTAAATATGTGTGTGAGTGTAGGCGTGTTTGCTGAAAATTTGTGTGTGTGTGTGTGTGTGTCTGTGTGTGTGTCAGTCTGTGCTCAGCATAACTCAAAACGAAAAGTCGGTTAAACCAAAGTTAGTATTTAAGTTTAATCTCTTTCAAGGATGCGCCACGAAGAATTTGAAAAGAAAATATCCCCTCTTAACTAACCTTTGCATGGAACATTTTTCGAAAATTTTGATTTTCTTGGAAATTGCTCTAACGATTTGATTAAAATGTCATATGTTTGAGATATTTTTTATGACAAATGAAATGTATATCTTGAATTTTCTGGGTGTAGCCCCTGTAGTCGTATTTACTCTGGACGACTTTTGCATAACTGGTAAACCGTTAGAGATAGACCAAGTCATACTATACAAAAATGTAGATCTCGCTAAAATACCTAATTTATGTCCAAATAAATTTTCTTGTAGGGTGAACCATTTCGGAGATATTCCTTGTTATGTGTGTGAGTTTTGGAAAACTTCGAACTTTCGTGAAGTGGAACATCGTTGTTAATCTTTCTATATGTTAAGCATGCAAAGAGAACGGAATCTCAAAGCTTTAAAACATTAGACTATCGCACAAAGCCTACAGTATTGTAACATTCTCCGTGCAGCTACAAGGAAATAAGCAATAAGATAATTTGTACAAATGTGCTGGTGTGATTGTGTGTGTGTTCATGTATGCTGGTGTGTGTACGGGTGTAGGTGTGTTTTCTGAAAATTGTGCGTGAGTGTCTGTGCTCGATTGCATGTGTTTGTGCGTGTAGGATTTTTTGGAGATGTGTCCATGTTATTAGAGGAATATTGGAACATAAATTTGTCAGAATAACTGATTGTTTCCATTGTTTTATATGCGATGTCCTTTGGGATAGAGAATTTCAAACTGAAAATATCTGACAATAACCCGGATTTGATGTATTCGCACTACAGTGTGTAAAGAATAAGATAATTTCTGCAAATGCTTGTCAGCAAACATAATAAATTTAGTTGAAAACATTTTTTGCAGGAATTGTTAGTACTTGAGTAGAGAATGTCGTGTGAGTGTGTACAAGACCTAAGCTTTTTTTTAGGCGATGCACCCTAAGAAGCAACCAATTGCTGTCCCTTGGTTTTTTCTTCAGAAGAATGCGTGTGTGTGGGTAGATTTTGATCAGTAAAAGTTTCGTTATGTCGAACTGCAAGTTTGTTTTTCTGCTAAGAGTTATGTTACAGATTTCCTTTTGTGTGGGTATACTAAAGCAGGCGCCGTGGAATATATAGTTTTCAAGATAGCCCGCTCGAACCCCGAGGTGAAAGCGTAATGTTTTTGTAATAAGATATAGTGATCTGTAAATATTTATGACCTGTATGCAAGCAGAAATGTCACAGGAAATAATTATTATAAATGATTCCGTTTTGTTATGAAATGATTTGAAGTAACACTTATTCTTAACAGTTTCGGAAATCTTAAGCTTCAGTTAATTGTATTGTTGATATTAATTCTTTTGTTACATCATAGTCATGCAAAGAGAACAGAATTTAAAGCTTAAAGATTTGACTAACGCACAAAGCCTTCTGTATTCTAATATCCTCCTTGCACATACATGGAAATAAGCAATAAGATAATTTAAGAAAACATTTATCTCAGCTAACACGAAGATTTTAGTGCAAATAATATTTTGCATTAATTGTTAGTACAAGAGTAGACAATGTCGTGTGAGTGCATCATATGAGATTTCTTAATGTTTGTGTTTATGTAGAAATGAAGTGAAAAGAATTTTCTGTAAGATTGAAAGGCGCTATCCTGTATGTAAAAATGGGTTATTCCAGTAATTACTTTGACCAGAACTCTCGAATTTGTCAATAAAGAAACTAATAATAAGGCGAGATATTACTTAGTGTCTGAAATTTGTCCATTACTTTGAAAATGCGCCCTTGTGCAATTTTGCTTCTATTTTATGATGTAATAACAATAATAACCTGTATTGCTGATGGTGCAATGATTCAGCTACGTTCCTCGGGTGCTTACTGTTCCTGCATTGTGGTATCGTTATTCTTTGGTGCGATTTAAAAAATATTACTTGCTAGGATTAAACAAGCATAGTAATCTGTAAGATAATATAAATAAGAAAATAAATGTATAAATAAGTGTCCTCTTAAACACCCGGATATTTCAAAAGAAAACTGAGTAGAGAATCCTTGTGAAAGAAGACTGAGTAGGGAATGTCATGTGAATGTAAAGCGTGAGAGATAGTCCCCACTGTGTGGGAACCATTGAAGTGTTTGGGGTTTGGACGGACATTCAACACAATACGGTCATTATGAGGGAAGGCAGGGAACCCCTCGCAGTGGGGGACCTCATGGGTGGTCCTCGTGTCAATGCAGAAGTATTCTTTCGCTAGTGAAAAGATTTCACATTACCGAACCTGCGGGTGGGCAATCTTTGGCTGCTATGTTAAGAGAAAAACCACTAGGCCTGTTCAGACAGGAAAAATGCGGCTGTCTATGCTCGCCGTTGCAAGTTGTAACTTGTTCTTTTCAAAACTATCAGAGGGGAACATTTCCAACTGTCACATAAATATATCAAGATCTGAAAGGGGGCCATTAATTTAGGGTTTCTTACCCTCACGTTCTTTTTTCGAAAACACGTGCAGACACTAGAATATGAGGGTCAGGGGGGACGGGGGGGGTCAGTAATTACCCTTCCTTTGTCATCCTGATCGCGACAGAGCACACACCCTCTCTTTTTGGAATTCCCACGTGTCCAAAGAAATACCCATGTCACTTAAGGTGGGGGAGGGGGAGGCGGGGGGGAGGGGGGTGGTGCGTGACAGGATTTGATTAATGGGAAATTTATGCTAATTGAGCCAGAGTCGCTATTATACTGCTACTCATGTACTTCCGGAAACAGCAGTAGTCAACCATTTGCATTAGGATAAAATGCTCTGATAGGTAGAAATTGACGTTTAGAATGTAAAAGATTTTCTATAGCTGCGATTACTATTAAGTGTATACACAGAAATCAATATTGGATTTAAATCGCTGACACTTGAGAAATTTATTTGTGTGTAATGAAAGTTGTGCTATTTTCTAACATAAATGGTTTTGCAAGAAGTCATGTTTTATTTGAGGATGTTATATTCAGTGAATTTTATTCTTATTTTGAAATATTCTCTTGCCGAAATACATAGAGCGACCAGATTAAGTTTCGGCCGGGAGAGAGTAAGAGCGGTATGCAGAGTGTTGGAATCTGGCTCCCGAAAGCTTCACCGCGTAACCACCTATTCGCTTTTACCTGCATGTAAACTACGTTTCAACTTCGACACGTTTGTTGATACATGGATTGATCATTTTGAAATATCACAAATATTGTTTGAATTTAAAGGTAGACACTAAGTTATTTTATTCAAAGGGCCATATTAAGTCCTAGTCTAACTCACATATTTTAATAAATTCACAGACCAAACCATGAGACAGAAAGGTTGGAAGAAGGAATGCAGAAATGTACTATGTGTATGAATTGGTATTGTGTGCAGAAGAACTCCTTAACAGCGAAGGCAAATTTCATACTTATACGCATCTCTTACATAAAATATGCAACGGACGTGAGTTTAATATCACCAAATACAAAATTAAGAAAGGTTTGTTCATGAAAAATTCCTGAAGAAAATGGTAAACGAGCATACTGAGCAAGCTCGACATTTCAGTTATTAGACTCTACTAATATATCTGCCGAGTCGAGTAGAAATAAACCTTCATATTTCACCCAGGCTTTAGTTCGCTCTCATGACGACTATTTCTGAAACTTGAAGGTTGAAAATTAACTTCATACTTGATCTTTGCCATTAGTGCATACTTTGGTACCTTTTCTTGATATGTAATTGAATCAGATCTTCCTAGCTCGAGTATTCGGAACAACAACAGTGTTAGGAATATATGAGGCGCATATTTGCAGCTGTCAAAAAATATCGTGCCTACATACGGCTCGTCATGAGTTGCGTGCGAACTACCTGGTTGACCCTTTTAACAGTCTGACTTTCGCGCAACTGGTACCTGAGTGTAAAACAGGTTCTCTGCTAATTAGCTCGGCCTGCTGATTCAGTACAGCGTCTGTCATTGTTTTAATCACACGTGCCAAGCGACTTCAGGTACTACGGAAGTGATTTGCGGTGAAAAAAAACTGCTTTATGCGATAGACAGCCATAACTTTTATTTCCATAAGAAGCTGAAGGATGAAATACAAGGTCAGCTTGCATTAACAAGGCGTGTAAATCCTACATCAAATTGTCACCTACGAAGGACATAATTGAACGAGTGCTTAAGCACAATCACGAAAAAATTCCTCGGGACGTTTTAAACAGGCAGAAGATTTCAAATTCTTTGAAACGACGATCAACTGAGGATTTCCCCCTTACAACAACCAAAATTATACATCAGGAGCTGAGTACTGGAGACGTGGGTACAGTAACACCTTCGGATATAAAATTGATTAGAAATAACATCTCTGCAGAGAGACTTCGCCATTATCCTAAGCAACCCAAGATTATTGCTGAAACTCAACCAGCAGTCCAAGAGATGCAAATAACATCAAACAAAAGTGAGGCATTCTTGTTATTTAATGACACTGAGAGCAAAATAGTCGGATTTTCAACTGAGACAAATGTTTAAAAAGAAACTGTGTGCTGCCTCGCATATTTATGGAGATTGAACATTTTAATGTTGTCCACCACATTTGTACAAGCTATTCACTCTGCACGCAGTTATAAATGATTTAACAGTGTCATTGCTGTTCTGGTTATTGTTAAATAAAGGTAAGAAGACCTACAAGAAAATGTTGCAAAACATAACAAATATAATTTGGCTTAAGCTTTAAGCCGAAGGAAGTATTCATAGATTTCGAAATTCCTATTCATAATAATGTGCAAGAAATGTTGCGTGAGTCTGAAATTCGTGGTTGCCGATTTCATCTTGGTCAGAGTTGGTGGCGCAAAATACAAGCAATGAGTCTCACTAGAAAATACAACGAACACAAGGAAGTCATCACATTCATGAAATGCTTTTCTGGTTTACCGTTTTTAGGTCCAGAAGAACTCGATGAGTATTTCGTTGAGGATCTTATGGCGATACTACCACAAGAAGCAAATGCTCAGTTTCACTATCTACTAGAAACTTTCATCAGCGAAGAAAGTCTTTCCGCCCAAAATTGAACAAGATTTGACGCCTCAATCAGTAGAACAAAATCGGATGCGAAAAAATTTAAAAAATATATTTTGTTGTTTAACGAGGCTATCAATTGCTAGGATCACATCAGCGTCGCCGGTGTCCCGGAATTTTGTCCCGCAGGAGTTCTTTTACATGCCAGTAAATCTACTGACATGCAGCTGTCCTTTTTAAGCACACTTAAAGACCATCGGTTTGGGCCGGATCTAAACCCGTGACCTTGGGATCAGTAGGCCAGCGTCTAACCAACTGAGCCACCCAGACCGACATCTGGTACGAAGCGTTCCATTCTAAAATAAACAGGATTTTTTCACAGCACATCCAGATATATTTATGTTTACAAATGGTTTGAAGGGCTTCCAGTCTGAAGCGTGTGTGTGTATCTATATCGTATTTAAATCAATAGATCATCAAAGTAAAAAGGGGCCATTAAAAAGGAAAGCTTTCTGAGAGAAGAGATGCTGCTATACCAAAATGACCAGAAAACGAGGATGGAGTTCTTAAAATCACTGTCATTCAAGTTTCTTCCAAAATGTAAATACTAATGCCGAGATGACAAAACACAAAAAAAATTGCTGCTAAAATAACTATAGGACAAGGTTTAAAGCTGATTCAAACTTTATAAACTTTGCAATATTAAGCATTAAAAAGCAAAAAACAAAAGTAAATAAATAATATATGGGAGGCTAAGCAGTCAACCTACACATGGTGTTTCCTGAGTAGCGCTAATAGGCTGCAAAGAAAGACAATGGGGGTCACTGATAAACTTCCAGATAGACCGTACCCAACTCAGACTTACCCCTCAGTTAGCCCCGCCCCCCCCCCCGGAATACAGACGGATTTAGGGATGTCGCATGGAACTCAGGATGACCACTACATACCGGAATACTGAGTGCAGAGGCCTAACGCTGCAATACGAGCAGACCAGAATGTTCGGTCGAGCAACCAAAATTCAGAGGTTCATTGAAGAATGGAATAGGGCAAAGTAGGGACGCACTGGCAGGCTAAGTACATTTCTTCAAAATAAAGACCATACTAATTATTACAGTACCATAAATTGTTTTTCAACACAATCACAGAACTTAAACAAATTGAAAATTGATTCTTCTGAAATAAGATACAATAGAAAAATAAATTAGTTGAAGCACATTCAATGTCCGTTTGCCCCATCCGCCGGGACAAATGGACACCCCATTTTTAGTCATTGTCATCACTCATACAATATTATGAGACACAAAACATGGATCATACGGAGGCACTGCACCCAGTTTTCCCTTCCTTGTAACATTGTTGGTATTCCTTGCAAATATACTGCTTCTCATAGGTAAGCTTCTTCTAACTTTCTGGTCTTTCGCTGCTGCTACTGTCTCTTACTTTTCAGCGCGAGCAGTTTTTCTAGCTTTTATACAACCTACAAATTCTGGGCTGGCTATAAAATTAGATTTCGTTTTGATTCCTGGTTTACTTTTAATATACAGGGAAGTTGATGGAGGAGGGCTTAGCCGTTCGAAGCTTGAGTCTGACCTTCTTGTATTGTTCTGTTATTCCCATTATTTGCGATTTCCTTCTGAAGATTGTCCAACGGAGTATGATTTCGAGATTAATGAACCACATTTTCAACACCAGATTCTCTATTTTCATGTGAAAATGAACACGGAACTGGATTTAACTTCATGAATATGACGCAAATCATTAATTTAGATATGATTTACATCTATATATGGTTGAAAAATTGTATTGAACTAACTGCAAGGCGAAAAGTACGCAGTCCTTTTACCCCACATGAGCCGTTTCCTTCTGTCGCACCATGTGGTCAAACAAAAAATAACTCAGAAGGAAGACGGCCGGGAAACATTTCCTCTAGTAAGCTTAGACACCGATAGATGGATTCCTGATGTAACCATATGTGTATCTGGAACATTCTTTTACGCCTTCGGGTCAACTGTCATAATATTGACGGGAAAGACATTTTGGAGCCAGCGACAAGGAAGGAAAACTGTGTGGAGATTACCTTTACATTATTCGTGTCCAGGGAGGAGTTCAAAGTGTAGTGTCTACATAAGTGTTGCACATAGTGCGTTATTATTGTATGTCCGTGTGCACCCGGACGGATAATTTGTGAAATGCAATGACATGTGGTTCATATGAGTGTAAATAGTACCCCTGTGTAAATAGTTTTCATCATTCTTGTAAACATAGTGCAAGTGTTAGCTTGTAAAACGAAAAAAGCGCGCGAAGCATAGCGTACCCACGCTAAGTGCAAGCTCCCAGAAGCCTTTGTGACTGGGAGCGGGAGGAACAAGAAGGGGAATGGCGTCTGCCACCCCTGACCCGCCGGCCGCCGAATGCGGAGTGACATCCAACGCAGCCGGGACTGCCACTAAACTCGCCCCACCCACTACAACCCCACTGGCAGCAGCCGCCAACAGCCACCGAACAAGGACAACGCAGATGATAGAGGAGGAGCTTAAGGCATTGGAGATTGAAAAGTTGCAGAAAGAAGTAGATGATCTAAAGGGAGAGATCGTCTACTACCAGAATGTGCTGGCAAACATGGATAGAGAGTCCCAGCAATTCTCAAAGTTCGCGCAGGACCTAGGGTTCTGCTACAAAGAGCATGCCCTCAAGAAGCGAAGACTAGTCATCCTCAGTGAGGAGTGGCGGCAGGTTCCTACAAGGAACAAAAGGAGTAGAGAAAGCGACCGGGAAAGCGACTCCGACAGTGAGCGTCCCGGCCAGCAGCGCCGAAAACGCCTACCAAAACAGAAAACGCCGCCACACCCCCTCACCACGAGCAACACCTACGCACCGCTGAGGGCACAACATGAAGCAGAATCCGACGACGACGAGACGTCAGAGGATCCACAACCACAACGCACAGTAGCCTCCACCTCCAAGACTAACTTCCCTAAACTACCCCCCACCAAAGCCTCCACTCAAACACAGAAGAGACGCACCACACCGACCACCATACCCACCCCCACTCCCGCCCCAAGCACATCCAACAATACAACAGCACCAGAGAGCCAAAAACCCCCAAGGATCATAATCCCTGACGTCCAGCAAACAGTAAAGGTCCTCCGCATCCTGCGCGGCTCCCTTCCTGCTGGCACATACAAACTGCAGACAACGAAGGACTGCCTCAAGCTCTTCCTTCAACGGAAGCAAGACGCGATCCCGACAATGCAGCTCCTGAAGGACGCCGGAGTAGAGAACTATAGTTTTACTCCACGTGCGGACCAACCTCTTCGCTATGTGATCAAACGTCTTCCTGCTGATTTGGAGGAAGATTATATGAAAGAGGATCTGGTCCAAAGAGGGTACACCGGCGTCCAAGTTCGACAGATGACATCACGCGGCAGGCCTCTGCAGAATTTTCAGGTAAATCTTGACAGGACCACCGAAAACCAAAAACTTCTACAGGAACGAGAGGTGTGCCATATGATGGTCACCGTGGAGGTCCTAAAAACAAATCAAAACATCACTCAATGCTACAACTGTCAGCAGTTGGGACACGCTTTCGGGAAGTACAACATGACCTCCCGGTGTCCTTTGCGGTGACCTCCGCCGTCTGGCTAATTGCCTAAAAAGGCCAAGCAGGACGTTATACTCCACTGTGCTTATTGTGGGGAAACGCATCCTGCCAGCTACAGGGGGCGTGAGACGTTTCGTAACGAACGTTACCGCCGTCAACTGGCATCTATAGCTAGGAGCTCTCCCAGTGCTCAGCCAGGGCCAAGATCCATCATACATCCGGCCCTGCTTCAAACAGGTATCTCCTATGCGGGAACTACCGGAGGGCAAAAGGCACCAGTGCCACCACAGAATGGTCCCCCTCCACTGCCCCAACAGGCGCCCACGGGTGACCTCAGTGGGATAAAAGACATACTAAATATTTTCAAAGACCTAAATTTTCCATCATTATTGATGAAGGTGCAGCCTTTCCTGGCCAAATTCAAGAGCTGCAACAGCACCTGGGAGAAAATAGAGACCATCATATGTCTCCTCTCAACCCTTTTAGAATAAATGGCCCATGTAAGGGGAGGCACAACTTTAACTCGCGCACTCCTGTGGAATGCAGATGGCATCCACAGGAAGCAACAAGAACTTGAAAACTACCTACGGCGTAACAAAATTGACGTCGCATTCATCTGCGAAACAAAATTAAAGCACGAGCACACCTTTAAGCTCCAGGGGTATCAAGTCTTTCGAAACGACAGTATTGGCAGACAAGGGGGAGTGACTGCTATTTTACTTATAAATACTATTGGTCATGCTTCTGTCACGTTGCCTGTAATGAGAGCCTTAGAGTGCACGGCTCTTAAAACACGTGTTAATAGTCAAACGGTGATGCTGGTAGCACTTTATCGGCCCCCCAACTCCCCAGATTTCATACGTGACCTCGAACAAATCCTCGCTTTAGAGGACCACGTTATAATTGCAGGAGATTTCAATGCCCGGCACCCCTGGTGGTTTTCTCGCCGGGCAAACGCGGCGGGAAATCTCCTGGTTGAATTTATAACTGACAATGATGACATTGAGGTACATCTCCCCCCAGAACCCACCTTTTGGCATCGATCAGGGCACTTTGGCCCTGAGATTTTGGACATCGTACTCACAAAAAATGCGACACTGTTAAATAACTTTACTGTGTATCACAGCCTGGACTCCGACCATCTTCCTGTGCATTTCGACATACAGGGCGCTATTACGGCCGGTGCCTTAGCCCTCGAAGGAGAGCTGAGACCGAAAGGAATAAGTTCACCATTGAAATGCACGGGATGGCGCAACCCAGACTGTCATACTATAGCGAGGCAGACATAGATGTCGCCATTAAAAACTTTACTGCCTCGCTACGCACGGCCAAAAGAAATGCTACCACATACACCACAAGACCACCCGGTTTTTGCACGTATCCCGCGGTAGAGCAACTCATTGTGCGGAGACGACGCTTGACAAGACTGTGGCGGTACACCCGTCAGCCTGAATATAAAGTGCTAGCAAAATGGCTACGCAACATCATTCGGCGTCAAATTAAAATCAACAAAACTGAACAGTGGGAAAACAAAATTCTGAGTACCACCCATTCGGACTCTTCTTTGTGGAAATTACTCAAGGCTTTCAAAGTTTCCACGAGCGTCAACTCTGCAACTGAGGCGCTGCACACTCACAGCGGCCTGCACTTCTCCGAAGAGGAGAAAGCCGAGGTCTTCGCTGACTGTCTTGAAGACAGATTCAGCGAAAACCCAGTTACCAACCGTGTTTTAGAACGGGAGGTACATACATGGGTACAAACCTGGGTGGCGCAGAAGCAAGAGCAACAGCTATCCCTAATAACACCGCAGGAAGTTTACAAGCTCATTAGGAAATTACCTAATGGGAAAGCTGCCGGCCCAGACAAAGTGACTAATGAGGAACTTAAGCATCTCCCGAGAAAAGCACTGGTGCAGCTAACAAAGATATTTAACGCCTGTTTGCAGCAAGGCTATTTCCCCTCCACTTGGAAACGAGCCAAGGTTATCATGCTCCCAAAGCAAGGGAAAAGCACCAGACAACCGCAAAACTACCGCCCCATTAGTCTCTTGTCTACTATTGGTAAATTGCTCGAAAAATGCATCCTTTCTCGACTACAAAAACAAGTCTCGGCAACACATGAACTCTCAAAATCGCAGTTTGGCTTTAGAAAAGGACATTCCACCGAATTACAGCTCCTCAGGCTAACTGATGACGTAACAGAGCAATTTAACAATGGGGCTTCAACGTTGGCACTATTTCTGGACGTAGAACCCGCATTTGACCGGTGCTGGCACAAGGGCCTCATTTACAAACTGCACCACAATTTCCCGGCTCTTCAAAATTATCTATACTTGCTGCACAATTTTCCAGAAAAACGGCAGTTTTACGTCCAAGTGGGCCGCTCCTCCTCTCGAGAGCGAGCGATGCGAGCTGGCGTCCCACAAGGGGCAATAATGTCACCCTTTCTGTATGTACTATTTACTAATGACTACCCAGTGGACGCCAGATGCAAGATCGCCATGTATGCTGACCACACTGCAATATACAACCACCATAGAAATCCACGTTTCGGCCTTGCAGAAATGCAACGTTATGTGAACAACTTCCTCTCATGGCAACATGACTGGAAAATCAAAATTAACCCCGACAAATGCCAGCTGGTTCATTTCTCCAAGCGGCGTCACACTTTGGCAATGGACCTAACGGTCGGTGGTCAAATATTGCACTGCCGTCAGCAGGTTAAATACTTAGGTGTCACCTTGGACCGCACAATGGTCCACCCACGTAAAAAATAGCGCCAATAAAGGCAGACAGCGGCTAAAGTTGTGCGCCCCCATCTTCCGTAGTAAACAGTTGCGACTGAAGTCAAAACTGATACTATATAGGTCATTTATTCTATCGGTGGTCCTGTATGCATGCGTGGCCTGGGCTAATGCCTCCAAAACCGCCCTGAAACAACTTCAAACCCTCCAAAACCTCTCCCTCAGAAAAATCCTCTCTGCTCCACTCCTCATCACCACCCAAACTCTATACCTTTAAACCCGGATCCCATTCATCCCAGAGGCAATAGAAAAAAGAGCAATGGCGGCGTGGACGCGCATTAGGAACCACGAAAATGACGTGATCGCCAACATTGGCAAAGGTGAGCCGAAGCACCGCAAGCATACCAGGATAAAAATGTTCTAGAAGCGGCTCGGCTCGTCGACTAATGCGCGTCCACGCAACCTCGTTCCTAGACCACATACATGTTCCGGCAGAGGCCCTCGCCTCGGAAAACATTCAGGAGCTGCCACCGCGGGACAGTGTACATAGTGTAAATAGTGCAATGCGCGAGCTGGGACGCATATTTATGGTGTGCCCAGTGAAGATGAGTGTGTGTGCGTGTATGAGTGTGCATGAGTGTGTGCGTGGGTGAATGCGTGAGTGTAAATAGTGTAAATATGTACATATGTATATAACACAAAGAAGAAATAGAACCCTAAAAAAGACAATTATAAACTATTCTCGGTGACCTAATGATGGTCACCGTATGGGTTTTATGCACATAAAAAATGATGTAAATAGGAACAAAGTTAATCATATATATAAATGTAAATTACAGCCTGTAAGCCGGGCCCAATGTACCGGCACCAGGCCAATACTTTCTTAATAAAATAAACTTGAAACTTGAAACTTACGCCTTCGTTTTCCATGAAAACCTTCCTTGCAACGGATGGAATCCTATAGCTCAAGTAAATAAATGATAAATGTTCTTTACATGTTTCGTTTCTGTTGCTGGACTGCACGTTTGCTTGGTGATAATCACAGATCTTTTCTGCAATATGTTGACACAAATCTAACATATGCACGGATTCTCGACACAATGATACAAACATTAATAAGAAAATTACACTACATTTTCTTAGCAAGTGTCCTTCTGCCCCCATGTCCGTTTTCTCTATCCTTACCCTAAATATCAGAAGGAAAACGTGATTATATATACAGGATGTCCCAAAAAATACCTACTGTGCTTAGTATGTTGTGCGGGACGGCAAACTGATCGGTTTTGAAATAGGAACCCCTGTCCAGAAATGCAAGGTTTGGACGTTGTAGTGCATCCAAGTGTACGTTCACATTTCGTTAATAAACCCAACATCGAACTGTGTGGCCCTAATGACCTAGTTGTCGACGGGCCCTTAAACCCAGCTCACTCACTCGAGCTGTGTACATTACATACGGGCTTCAAACTGTGTACCTCCTACGTCATTGCAGAGCCTATAGGAGGGTGCTGAGCCTCGTGCACTTGACCCAATACGTGTCGTTGTCTTTGAAGATTTTCAATCGCTCCGTGGACTTGAGCCATAAGGTTCTCCGCGGACGTTACAGGAGTGTCATACACCATACTCTTCATACAACCCCACAGAAAATACTCGAGAGGTGTCAGATGTGGTGACCGTGCTGGCCATGGAATTGGTCCACCTCTACCAATCCATCGATTTGGATATGCGACGTTGAAGTGTTTCCTTACATTTACATTAAAGTGTGCTGGAACTCATGTCGGCCGTTTCAGTAGCTGTGTACTGGTATGTGTCGCACTGCTGTTAAAAAGTTATTGTACTGCAAACTACACAAGAAACGCAGTAGGATGCGCACTAAGGAGTCTATGGAGGAATTTAGCGCATGCGCAGGAATGTTATTATGCTCAGATTATTCATCCCAGGTACACAGATAGCTAAAGGGTTACATAACTTCCGTATTAAGACACCAAAACGAATGTTAAGAAATTGTCACAGACGTTCGTTCTCAAACGTAGATGGGCTACAGCGTCCAAACCGTGCATTTCCGAACAGGAGTTCCTATTTGAAAAGCAATCAGTTTGCCGTCCCGTACAACATACTAAGCGTTGTTGGTGTTTTTTTTTTTTTTTTTTTTTTTTTTTTTTTTTTTTTTTTTTTGACAGCCAGTATAAATATTCTGAATCCAAGAAAAATCAGTTTTCTGAAACGGTGTTTTTATAAAACCTGAGGAAAGAATGCATCTTTTACACTCTGAAGAATGTTTTTGAACCTGAAGTTACCATCTCGACCGCTGAATGCAGAGAGAAATTTGACTTGCGTGCCCCCTAAATGCCTTTCTCAACAATGTGAGTAGAAGCTTAATGCAGACTCAGCAGGCAGATGACATCGTTTCAAAGTGAGGCCCGCGAAGGGAACAAGTGTAGTAGAGATGGACATATAGGAAGTGATCAAAAAGATTGCTGCAGTTGCTCATCACAATCCTTAGAATATTCTATGTATGCTGTTTTGAAACAGAAAATATGCTTTCAAATGTGGAATGGAAGTTTCCTGGAATACTAAAATGGAAGAAAAGAGGTGAAAAGAATGCTGTTTTTGACAGGAAATTTCACATTTAGAATCGCAGCTATCAGGAACCCCGCCGTCAGTTTTACAGGCGCACTCGGAGTGCAAATGAAATATTCGCATTATGGCCGCCCACAATAGCATATTTCCGTGACGAGTTGTACAAGTTCCTATACATTTCTCAGGTGCCACATTAATCGAAGAAGGTTTTAAAATTTGCTGTTTGCATACAAATGAATGTTATATGCTTAAAGCTTATGGCATATTGAATGGCCTTTTCCATCTTACATCAAACTCACTGTTTCATCCTAGTCCCCATGACTTTTCTATGCTTTGTCTAACCTTATTTAAATATTGTTTTATATTTTGTATTCAGCATTTCTTATATCGCAATAGGATGCTTTCTGGGATTTATTTGAAGCATTTCTTCAAGTGAGTGTGTACAGACAAGTACAAGTGCAGGTAAATTAAGGTCAAGATACTGTTCATAATTGTTTCATAAATTTTCAGATGTGTTTCGAGCAACCGTTATTTCCCTTTGTTCTAAACCACCCATGTGAATCCCACACACACATATGACCTGTGGAGTTCTCATACTACATGGTAAACCCTCATTAAAGGAAACACAGGCAGGAATCTTTGAGGAAGACAAATCTACCATAGCAGTTACGAGCAGTTTTATAATGAGTCTTGGGGGTGGAGGCTTCCTCGTATGTTCATAAAAGTCTTCCGTTGAGAGGTATTAAACGCCAGAATAAAAGTCACAAATTCTGGTTCATTGTTGAACGAAGATGTGTATAATGTTCCTTTAAAGTATTGAGGCAATGGCAGGAGAGTACGATGATTTTGTTAGGAATGTCATACAAAACAAATCTGATGTGTTGAGCTCACATGACTTTCTCTACTCTTGTACTAACCATTCTTACAAACTCTTATTCCTATATCTTCTTCGTGTTAGTTGAGATAAACATTTGTACAAATTATCTTATTGCTTATTTCCTTGTAGGTGCAAGGAGGGAATACCGTAGGCTTTGCGCGATAGTTAAATATTTCAAAACTTTGAGATCCCGTTCTCTTTACACGCTTAACATGTAAAAAAAAATTAGCAAAGATGTTCCATTTGACAGAAGTGTACGTTCTCAAAAACTCACACAAATAACGAGGAATATCTCCGTAATGGTTCACTGTACAAAAAAAATATTTGAACACAACTTGTGTGTTTTAGTAAGATATACATTTTTTGTATTTTAAAATTTGGTCTATCTCTTACGGTTTACCAGTTGTGCAAAAGTTATCCAGAATAAGTAGAACTTCATGGGCTATAGCCAGAAAATTCAAGATATACATTTCATTTGTCATAAAAATATAAACATATGGCATTTTAATCAAAATCGTTAGAGCCATTTTCAAGAAAATCAAAATTTTCGGAAAATTTTCCATGTAAACGGTAGTTTAGGGTGGGGCTATTTTCTTCAAAATCTTCGTGTTGTATCCTTGAAAGACATTAAACCTAAGTACCAGCTTCGGTTTTTAACCGACTTTTCGTTTTTGAGTTATGCTATCCACAGACTGACAGACATACAGGCATACGCGGACCTTTTTCTAAAAATGCTTTTTTTTTATTCAGGGGGCCGCAAAACACATATTTCTGGTGAAATCTCGACATGGAATTTTTGGATGGAATACAATACTTCCTCTATTATACGTAGTAGAGAAAGTAATGATAGAAAGGAAATTAGAAGACGGATCCTGGGAAGACAGAGAAGAGTAGATAATTAAGGTTCCTAAATGAGTGCAGTAAGATGTCGAAGACATTATAAACCTGGAATAAAAAATTCAGAAATACGTAAGTACTACTAGGAGTATAAAAGTATTCTACTTAAAGTTACTGTTGAAGAATCTGTGAACGGTTTGGTCTCCATTGCTTTCATTTTGGAGGCCACAGTTCAGAAGTTCCTGCGATCTAGCAACGCTATCCTCCTAATATGTTGGTCATGTATGCTTCGATTACCTCCGTGTGGCCAACATCTGCTCACTACTGTGTCCTTAAGATGAACTAGGTACTGTCAAACATCCGACTGCATCGCAGCAAATATGCAGTGCAATGGACCGAAATGAAAAGTGAATATGAAAATGAGTTGAATGAGTTTAAGAAAAACAGACATTGTTATTGCAAGATTTAGGTTATGTATTTTATATTTTCTTACATATGAAGGCATAATATGGAAGGAAAAGTGAAAAGCTTAATACAAGAAGCAGAAATACGTTTTTTCATCATATTCCTTTTCATTTTTAGCATGTGGCTATTATTAGTTTCATAAAATACGTCAATACTTCAGTGCTATTCTGGAAATGCACAGTTTTAAAGGAATAACATTTCATTCTAGTTTACCGTTAAAACAAAATAAGTGTGAAAGCGAGTGTCGTAAACATTATCGAAGTCCATTGTGCTTTCGTGGAAAGCATTGCCAAACCATACTGGTGTATTCTCTGTGAATAAAAGAATGCACTACATGCGTTTTAGAATAATGAAATGACTAAAATTCATCAATAATTAAAATAGTACCATTAAAATGGCACAAAGTCTACAAAAATCCACGCGCTAAAAGACAAAAACGTGAATTCAATTTAAAAAAGCATTTACTAAGCTGAATAACAGATGGCTGCTTATGCGAGTGATTGCTTATTAGTTCTTCTAATAGCCTACATGATGTATTGAGGTACTATTATGATGCCATAACAGCAGGCTGTGAGATACGGAGAAATGCATGCACCACGTGTAAGTACATTCAAGATGCGAACAGTGTTTGTTGGGTACCACATTTGAGTGCGTTTCAGTGAATTTTGTCGCTGAATATTCAAATTATGGGTGATTCTGAATCTGATGTTATATTAAATGTATTTAATAAACCTTTTCAATTACGATCATTCTGTGATCAATTAGAGTTAGCTATAAAAGGGAGACCTACTCCCAATTTGAAAAACCTAAAGACGGAGACCAAAGTGAAGAACTTCGTATGTACATTTAGCTCTAAACTTTATAGAAAGAGTTGATTATGTGGATCTGAAACTTTGTGTAAGCTCATGTTCTGGCCGTGTTTGTTGCTCCGGAAGGATAAATCTCCCTGGAACAATAAAGATCGGGATTATTCGTGTATAATGTATACCTATGTCCATGTTTGCCTTCGCAGATACGCCACTGCAAACCAGCATCCTTTACAGGCTCAAATGAAAAGGAATAGAGATATATTTAAAATTCAGGTAGTTTTAGGTGCTTCTTTCAAAATACTGTTTTTGTAACGTATTTCCTGAAGTAGGAAATTGCTTGGCAATTTCGAAGTATGTGATAGCCCTGAGGATATAGCGGCAGAACTGTGTGCACTATCCCAGGCGACACACATTCTGAATGGAAGCACTTGAAAGTAATCTGACAGGTTGTGTTGAGGTAAGGTCTGTCTTAGCGGTAGCAAAAATCCGTTACTCCACGGAAAGAGAAAAACCTGTTGGCTCGGGTTTGGTCCCGTTGTGGTTGCGACCCACGGAACTTGGCAAAGCTCATCGCGCGGCGCGTCTGGGCAGTATGGCACGCACCAACTTCTTAGACATCGTGGCGAAGATGTTATCTACATAAGTGAAATGCGATAGCAAACTTGCCGTAATGCTTTCCAAAAACATCATGGCTCTGCGGCCTCTGAAGTCTCCAGAATTAGACTGGCTTCCATTAATCAAACTTCTAAATAATTGCTTAGCAAAGTCTTAAACGAAGCAATTTAAAAAGTATGTTACAAAAATAGAATCTAGTTAGAACAAGGAATAGAGGAACATGCAGAGTTAAAAGAAGTGCATCGATGCCATAAATGTACCATTTTTCAGTCTTACACAACTATGAAAGCCTTGTAGAGCGCATGTCTCTATAGAACACAAAAGCTCGTGAATCCCAGTATGCACGCGACTATTAGAAATTCGTGGAGATCGACAAAACGCTCTTAAGAGGCGCTTAAATTTTGGACTTTTTAATGAGTATTTCCAGAGATACGTTATTTACAATAGTCTCCTGCTTTCCTTTGTGAAATAACAATTTAGCTACTTGCGTTATTAACACTTTCGTAACGTGTTTAGTAGCTAAATTGAGTTTTATTTATGGACGCTCTTTAACTTCCGTAATTCTCAGTGTCCCAATCTATGTAGGTTGTGAAAGACTGCTTAATTTTGCTCAAAGCTATCGAGCTTGAGGTTCTTTCACGTGCCGCAAATCTACGACACGAGACCACCGGTTTCACTTCCCTTCCGAAGGAAACCATGTTAAGGATTTGTACGCCCGAAAAAAATTCATCGCTCTCAACCGGGTTTGAACTCGCTACCTTGGGAACCAGAGGCTAGCATATTACCCCCAACCACGGAGGAAGACATTTCGTAGGTATTTCCGCTGCTCGACTTCATTTGTTCGCAAAATGTACTTAATCTTCCTTGAGATGCACTCAGCAGAGTCTCGCAAACTGCAAAATAGCTGCAGAGGATTCTCAAGATTCTAATATACGAGTACTTCCTTTATATATTAGCAATGAGTATGAAGTTACAGCATAAAAAGCATGTGCGTAATTTTATTTTAAAAAGCCATTTGTCAAGACGAAGTGAAAATTTCATAAGCAACTATGAAATAGAGTTATGAATAGCTAAGAGGATGTGATGAATTACGATGTATCTACCTCGCGCACTATTCAAGTACTGCCATAATTGCAATAACTTTATTCCACCATTTTTACAAGCTACAACATAGGGGAACCGATTCGTCATCTCTGTAACTCCTTAAATTTGTTTTCCCCCGCAGCCTTCTTGAGGGTTGCAGAGTAGGAAGAGTTGTGTCCTAAACCATTGATAGACGCAGTCTTACAGTCTTTCGTGAATTTAACTTAAGCAACCATCTTCAACTGAACACCAATTGTCTGTCCAAAGTATGAAATCGAAAATTCGTTTGTGCTCACTGGGTTCTTTCTCCACTTGAAGTCAGTCAAATTGCTGAAATCTCAAGAGACGAATTCTCCCTTACTCCACTTGGCTAAGTATGTAGAGCATTCTCTAACAGTAAAGTAAATCTTAAAGTAAAGCAGGCTTCGAGCACATGGCTACTAGCCCTTTTAATGCCTCTGAACGTACGTATTTATCAATTGTACATTTACAGAGGGAATTGCAGAGATCTCCAGGCTTCGGTAGTATTCGCGTTTATTCGATTAACTTGTAGCTACTTGAACTTTGTTGAACAGCGATTCAGTGATTATTATATAAGATAAACTGGGAAGTAGTGCAAATGCCTAACTTATCAGAATTAAATTATGACGTTTAAGTTGCATGCTTTCTTCTGAACGTTCCTTTTAACTTCCGAACTCTTGAAATGATATTATAGCTGACATAACACATATTTTCCTACGTTATTCTGCTCTTGTAAAAGAGAAAAGTGTGACGCACTGTCCCAGCATTTCTCCCGTAGAATGGACATCCCTGAACCGCACCTTCGTGACCTGCATAACCCGACTTTATTTTTTCAGGTTAGTAGAACTGAGAAAACCGACAGGAAGTTGTTATGCGGACGTTCCAAACCCACAAACTCTGATAGACCTTGTTTTGGGCTAGTTTAAAGGATTCCAACATTCGGCCCCAAAAATTGCTGTTATATGCAATGAGGTAGCATTGTGGTACAGAAAATGTAACACACAAAATCTCAGTGATGCATGTTTATGGTAGATGTTGCTCTTATTGTTTTAATACTTCTTGTAGCAGCATACCAACTTCCCAGGTGTTGCAATTAGAAAGCTCAAGGCGCTGGTGCAAAAGGAATCTGCTTTCTCACAGCTGATGATTGCACTCACATGACCCTCTCTAGTCACTTGCTCAAATTATTCTTACAAACGCTTCTTCTTCTATCTACTTTATGTTAATCCAGATAAATGAATACTTGCAGAATGGTTTTACTACATACAAGGATCTTGTGAATGTGTTTTAATCATTTAGTAATTTATAAAACGAAATTAGATGGAGTTTTATGCCCCCATGACTGGCATAACGATTTGTACTTTTCAGACTTGTAGGTAGTTATTATCAAAATCGTTTGGATGGTTTTTAGATTACTCTACATGCACTAACAGT
The DNA here is from genome assembly GCA_030765045.1 of Tenodera sinensis. Classification (NCBI taxonomy): domain Eukaryota; kingdom Metazoa; phylum Arthropoda; class Insecta; order Mantodea; family Mantidae; genus Tenodera; species Tenodera sinensis. Next base: position 231,831,224 of record CM060964.1, on the reverse strand, counting down.
TTCACTACCTTTATAATACTCTATAGATTTCTTCGAGGCTACAATGAGTGTAGGAGAATACAGTAGGCTTAAGCGATAGTCAAGTCTTTTAAGAGCTGGGCGCTATGTGATGGCTTTGAAATTCCATTCTCTTAGTATGACCAGGAGGAAACCATTTGATATGTTGCACTCACATGACTTTCTCTACTCTTGTATAAACTACTCTTTCAAACAGTTATTCCCCTATCTTCTTTATGCTAATCGAGATAAACAGTTTCTTATAGGTACAAGGGGGAACATGGGAGTGCAGTACGCTTAAAGCGATAGTCAAACCTTTTAAAGCTGATCGCTATGTGACGGCTTTGAAATTCCGCTCTCTTTGCACGGCCAAGAGATAAACAAATGAATACTGACCTCCCATTTGAGAAAGGTGCAGGTATTGCAAAATTAAAACAAATAACAAGAAATATCTCCTAAATGGCTCAATCCAAATAAATGCATTGGACGTAAATTGTGTTTTAACAAGATGTGCATTTTTTATGCAGTAAGATTTTGTCTATTTCTTACGATTTACCATATACACAGAAGTCAGCTAGACTGGAGAGGATTTCTGAGGATATTCCCAGAGAAATAACCTCTCATAGCATGTTAAACATGTCGTATTTTAGTAAAAATAGTTAGTCATTTTTGAAAAAACAGATCTATTCGAAAATTTTCCATGTAAAGTGTGGTCTGGGGTGGTGGGATTTTCTTAAAACAACTTTTGTCACATCCTTGGAAGTTGCTGAACTAAATACCAAGTTTAGTGTTAAACCGACTTTTCGTTTTTGAGTTATGCTGTTCACAGACAGGATACACAGAAACAGGCACGCGCGCACCTTTTTCTAAAATGCTTATTTTAAGATTCAGGGGGTTCCAAAACATGTATTTCTGGTGAAATTTCTATATCGAATTTTTTGGTGGAATGCAATAGGTTCCTTAATTATTTATACGGAAGCTAAACAAGAATAACGACTTCCCATTTGAGAAAAGTAATAAATTGAAAATTCAAGCCAACATCATGAAAATTCAAGCCATCAAGCAAGGAATATCTCAGAAGTGGTTATCTCCACAAGAACAAACAAACTTTAACCCACAATTGTTTTATATAAACTGTGTACCTTAATGAGAGCCACATTTTTAATGCAGTAATACTTTTCTATCTCCTACGGTTTAGCGTTATTCAAAAGTCATTCAGAACGTTCAGAAGCTATTCCCAGAAAATTAAATATATACGTTTGATTTGTCATGCAAATATCTTAAACCCACGATAACTTAAAATCGTTAGGTCAATTTTGGAGGAAATCAAAATTTTCAAAAAAAGTGCCATGTAAAGGTCGTACTGGGACGGGCGACTTTCTTGTAAATCTTCGGTTGCATCATTGGAATGTGCTGAACTTAAATTCTAAGTTTTGTATTTAACCTATTTTTACATTCTCTACTGGTAAGTAGAAGTATTGTATTCCACCCAAAAATTCGATGTGGAGATTTCATCAGAAATATATGTTTTCAGACCCCTGAATAAAACAAAAGCATTTTTAGAAAAAGGTCTCTCTCTCTCTCTCTCTCTCTCTCTGTGTGTGTGTGTGTGTGTGTGTGTGTGTGTGTGTGTGTGTGTGTGCGCGCGCGCGCGCGCGCGCGCGCCTGTGGATAGCATAACTCAAACGAAAAGTCGGTTAAAAACCAAAGTTGGCATTTAAGTTTAATGTCTTTCAAGGATGCAACACGAAGATTTTGAAGAAAATACCCCACCCTAAACTACCCTTTACACGGAAAATTTTTCAAACATTTTGATTTTCTTGAAAATGGCTCTAACGATTTTGATTAAAATGTCATATGTTTAAGATATTTGTATCACAGATGAAACGTATATTTTGATTTCTCTGGCTATAGCCTATGTAGTCCTGTTTACCCTGGATGACTTTTGAATAACTCGTAAACCGTAAGAGATAGACAAAATCTTACTGTAAAAAATGTAAATCTCGCTAAAACACACATTTTATGTTCAAATAAATTGTTTTGTTGAGTGAACCATTTCGGAGATATTCCTTCTTATCTGTGTCACTTTCAGAAAACTTAAAACTTTGGTGAAATGGAACATCGTTGTTCATTTTGTTACATGTTAAGCGTGCAAAGAGAACGGGATCTCAAAGCTTTAAAAGATTTGACTATCGCTCGAAGCCTACTGTATTCTAATATTCCCCTTGCACCTACAAGGCAATAAGCAATAAGATAATTTGTACAAATGTTTATCTCAACTAACACGAAGAAGATATAGGAATAAGAAAGAGTTCGTAAGAATGTTTAGTACAAGAGTAGAGAAAGTCATGTGAGTGCAACCCATTAGATGTTTCTATTTCAGTTATGCTGTTCATAGAAACACACGAGAGGGGAGAGAGAGAGAGGGAGGGAGAGGGAGGGAGAGGGAGAGAGAGACAGAGAGAGTACGCACACAAATATATTGACCTGTTTCTAAAAATACCTCTTTTGGTTTCAGAGATTTTCAAATCCTATATTTCCGCTGAAATCTCGACATCGTATTTTTAGGTAGAATATAACAACCCGATAAGGTTCTTTCGATTTTATTCCCTTGTCCTGAGAAGACGAATATAGGGCAAGTTTTAAGCTAAAGGACTTCGGACTCGTTTGAGCTTCATTTTATCCATCGTCCGATATGACGTAGGTACAAGGTTAAAGGACGTTAAACTAAAAGAAAAAAATTAAAAAAGAAAATTACGCATTTAGTTATAGGAATAATAACAGAGTAAATGAAAACAATGGTCAGATTAATAAAAAGTGTTACATTCACGCTAGCTTTTCTTTACTCATTCTTCAAGAACTATTAACGCAAATGCTTATTCTTCTATCCACTTCATGTTAATCGAGACAAACCAGACCTGGGCAACTGGTGCTCTCTGAGTGCAGTCCGCTCACGGCCTTGCTCTGACAACTGTATGTTTAGCAGGCAAAACAATGAAGGGCGCTCAAGCTATTCCGTGAGTCACCCAGGCCTGAGGTAAAGCCTTTGCAGAAATACCTTGATACTGAAATTTGATACCATTAATCACAATTAATTTAAAAAGAATAATTAATAAATAAAAAGGAAATTAAGCATTTAATAATAATAATAATAATAATAATAATAATAATAATAATAATAATAATAATAATAATAATAATAATAATAATAATAATAATAATAATAATAATAATAATAATAATAATAATAATAATAATAATAATAATAATAATAATAATAATAATAATAATAATAATAGTGACAGTGACAGTCATAGTGATAGTGATAGTGATAGTGATAGTGATAGTGATAGTGATAATGATAATGATAATGATAATGATAATGATAATAATAATAGTAATAGTAATAGTAATGTGATAATTTAAAATAAATACAAGTAAATATAGTTCTGCGCCGTGGAGTAGCGAGCTAGGGCGTCATGCCTTGGTTCCCAGCCACATTTGTCACATGCGGTCCGGGTTCGATCTCACCCCTAGGGGTGCGGATTTTAAGTGCTGGGCAATTCGCCATGGAGATGCAACGTAATTCCTGCGTTATTTCTTGTGTGCATAAATATTCACAGGTAATAGTTCATTATATTTTCATTAATAGACAAGTAGTACTACAGATTTTCTTTGTAACTTTTTTTTTTTTTTTTTGCTTTCTACAAACCGCTTTGGCGTAAATTTGTTTATCTTAATATATCTGGTTCTTCACATTAGATTCGGTATCGCCGATTCTTTTAAATTTAGGGCTGAAATATCATTTTGGAGGGGCGTCTATGTTGCCTGTTTTTTGTGTTAATATTTCCTCAGAGATACAAACAACGAAAGCTAAATAATAGGACCAGAAAATTGCTACGCAAAACCGTGTTGGTAAGGAATTATACTTACTCTAAAATGACCAAATAAGGCATGCTCGACAAGGATTAGCAAGAATGCAATAATAGTAATATAAGGTTCTCTCATAAGTTCGTTCGTTTCTCGTTACGTTTCAATCACTAAGAACACCTGAGGACACACACTCAACCACAGCACAGCTACGACAGAGTAGTTGCAAAACTCCTGTTTTAGAGAGACGTTCCCAGCTTGAAATAGACTAAACCACTTTTGACATGCTCGATTCTTTACTGTATCTTCCCCGTAGATACCACAAACTTCCTGCCGGCATTCTGAGGTGGTCTTGCCTCAACGATAGTAAAACAGCACAAGATGTCGGAAATGTTCCTCGTTGCTTTCCATAGTTTGTCAACACAAGTTCACGCTGTTCCATCCAACGTCAGTCAGGAACACACACTGACGTATCCAATAGTCCGCCGGGCTGTTGATCTACAAGTCGTAGGGGTGGCTAGGCAACTATGATGACTTGAGTGTACAGAGGGTTCAGGCTTTTCAGGCGCTAAGATGGAGCTCCCTAGAAAAACGAACGAACTTCTGAGACAACCTCAAAACAGACAAATGAACCTGCCGGGTCTATTTTGGCAATACTGTGGGTTAATTCGTGCTTCTGATTAAGCGCCATACTAGCAAGCTACCAATCTATGAAGCCTAAATTCTGAACTCATGAATCTCAAACCATAACTACAGTGAAATTATGAATATGCTCTATATCCATTATCCCTTTAAGACACGTTGGTAATATGACATTATGAAAAGACTCGGAGGGAGGACTTATGGAAGATCTTTTGTGTCCATGTCCCTAGTGAAAAACGCCCTCCGTGAGGTAGGGGTGAGGTGACGGGACACTAAGGGTGATCGGAGCCATTGGTAATGCCATTCAGTATGGACTGCACATGAATAGTGATGTAATTTTAGTTTACTCGAAAACATCTGCCAAGATGTTTGCTTCCGTTATTAAGCTCTTACCGAGATTATATATTATTATAATTATTATTAATTGTTATTGTTATTCTAATTGTTGTCATTGTCGTTATCGTTGTTATTATTATTATTATTGTTATTGTTATTATTATTATTATTATTATTATTATTATTATTATTATTATTATTATTATTATTATTATTATTATTATTATTATTATTATTATTATTATTATTATTATTAGCAGCCATTATTAGCAGCAGCAGCAGCAGTAGTGTTAGTAATATTGTTATTGTTACTACTATTATCATTTGCTATTGTTGTTATTGTTATTATTGTTTTATTATTATTGTTTTATTATTATTATTATTATTATTATTATTATTATTATTATTATTATTATTATTATTATTATTATTATTATTAGTATTATTATTATTATTATTATTATTATTATTATTATTATTATTATTATTATTATTGTTGTTGTTGTTGTTATCATTATTATTATTGTCGTACCTATTATTACTACTGCATTTCCACGAGCGTGCAAGAGAACAAATAAGCAGAGCGCATCTCTTTACCATGTTAAATGCACCCGAGACATCAGGAGCATAAAACTAAAATGCATGCAGCGGCACACAACGCTTTGATAAAATCGTGACCTTAAGAAGAACCTCCAACAAAAATAACAAACCAATAATACATGACGTGACATGTTCGTTGCACATGTCTACTTTGCAATACAAATGCAAAACGTGAGTCTGCATACCTTTCAGGCTGCTAGTCATGTTTTGAAGAACCATTTACTCTATAAGCCCAGAGACACTTTTTGGAAGCTTGGGCGGCTTTAATGTTACAAAAATATGCGCACAATCAATACTGTGCTTACATCATCTTTTAGCATATGCCTGCCTATTTCTAGACGGACTCTATTTAACAGAGAAATTCGTGCGTATGCGCCGCTACATTGGCTGTGGTGCTCTAAGTTTCTCTTGCACATAAATTAGACGATCACAGAATATGCGTATTTGTATTTCATATCTGCGATTAATATGTCGTTTTAGGAAGCCATGCTTTAGTCACAACAGAGACCTTAGAAATAATTAATATTTGTGGACTACGTCACTCCACAACCTAAGCACCCTCACTGAATTTCTCGCATCGACTATTTGCCAACATAATTTGTACCACTAATGCCGGTTTGGTTTTTCAGTATCACTATTCCTTATTCCTATTGCTGAGCGTATCTGTGAGGTTATCTTTCTTTGTTAAATGGTGCAACCAGTATTCCAGAATTTTGTGTCAAAAATGGCCAACTTTATTCGCTCGGATTGGCAATAATTGTATCAAGTGGACTACAGAGCGGGATGTCTCAGGAGGTAACGTCTGTGGCCCGCATTCGAGAGGCTGCGGGTTCGATCCCCGTGGCCGACCTTCCTGACCCATGGTTTTTTTTTAGGTTTCCCCGGGCCACCAGGCGAATTTGGGAAGGATTTACATATCCTCCGAATTTCCTATCCCTCCATTTCGTTACATAAATCATTTCCTCTTCATCCCGTTAGGTTTCTTTCAGGGTCGGAAGCGTCGGCATGAGCCAGCCTCTGCCGGGGCTCTTCTAACTGGGAAAATGTAGGGACCCTGCCCTCTGCCCTATTGTGGCAACTTTCCGGCCGCCCTTCGGGTCCATTGGCCTCCAGGGGGATGCCCTGTTAGGGGTATAGGCACAAAAGATCGCCTTTCGGTTGGAGCAGTCCTTTAATATACAATTTTTATTTTTACAATCAAGTTTATGTGTGTCCAGAGCGATTCTCTTTTCTGCATTTATCTTTTACATAACTGTCTATGCTACTTCTTTCCAACATTCTTATCGTCTTAATTTCCTGGTGTTATTTCTGACCCATTTTTACATTAATAATTACTATTTTGTATTTTCTTTGTTAATTTTCTTATGTTTAACTTCTATAAATTCTTCCTTGCTTCTTCTTTGTCGTCTTCCTTTCCCACTTTATCGGTTAAAGTTTACCACTATTCATTTCATTGCTATACTTTAGCTATCAGTCCGTCTCTCCCTTCCTTCTCTTCGAAACCCGTAATCACCAGGTTGTATCTTCTGTTCTTGTTTTCTACTGGGAGAGCAAAAAACCTCCGAAAAGGCTGCGCGGTGTTTTGCCTGTAAGCTTTCTCGGCTCTCGTTGCCGTCAGCCGCTATCATAGAAAGGCGCGGATGAAACAATACAATACTTTTAAAGACTTTACTTACCAACTTTATGCAAGGAGATGCAGAAACTGCTCACCGTCGTTGTCCATACATACCTGGCACTTCTTTAAGAAACTATCCATCACTTGCCGTAGTTCACGTTGAGAAATGCTGATTATTTCCTGGCGGATATTTTGTTTTAATTCTTCCAGGGTGTGTGAGTTTGTCTTGTACACTTTAAGTTTTAAGTTACTCCAGAGATAGAAATCGCAGGAGTTTGAGTTGGGGTGCCGAGGGGGCCACAAATCTCTACTAATAATTCTGTCCTGAAACACAATTTTATTGTTCTCATCGAAAGATTTGCCGTATGAGCAGTTGCCAGAATCTTCTTGAAGAAAGGCAAAATCACGCTCCCTGTCTTTTAATTCTTTAGAAAAAAAAGGGGCAAAATTATATTCACATATGTACGGGCATCAACTGCTGACTCGAAAAAAGTTGGCACTATAACTCAAAACTTAATATTGTTCATAAAGTACCCCTTCACGACGAAAAAATTAACGTGTGGGGTACCATTAGCGGACAAAGGTTTCTCAGAGCTCGAATAAGCGATGTTTATCTCTAGGGTAACTTAAACCATAAAGTATGCAGGACAAACGCACACATCCTGGAAGAATTAAAACAAAATATCCGCCAGGAAATAATCAGCATTTCTCAACGTGAACTACGGCAAGTGATGGATAGTTTCTTAAAGAGGTGCCAAAAATGAATCGACAACGACGGTGGTCAGTTTCAGCATCTCCTGTCATTAAGTTGGTTTGTAAAGCCTTTAAAAGTAATTATAAAAATTGTGTATGGTTTCACGTGCGTCTTTCTAGGATAGCGGCAGACGGCAATGAGCGCCGAGAACGCCGACAGGCAAAATACTGCGCAGTCCGTTTGGAACTGGTTTGTTCTCCCCGCAGTATCCAAACAGCTTGAGAGCTCCTTCATCCCCCATAAAGTTATTAAAGCTTTTGATTTACTTCATAAAACTATAAAATACTTTTTGTTATAGCTCATTTGGCAATGCATTACATTGAATGATATAGTTTACACTTCTTTTTTTTTTTATTGTTCCATTTATATCCCGCCTTTAACTGCAGAGGTCATATCGGCGGCCTTGCCTATTGACAAATGTTGTTACACGTTTACGTTGGGTTTTTTCTATCTTTGGGGCTTTTATTCTTTGAATTCCACACACATTCATACTTCCAGACTCAGGGAAGAATGAGGAATAATCCTGGCTAGAGAAAAATTCCTACCCCCTGCCGGGAATCGAACCCGGGATTACAGGTTTACACTTCTTGTTTAAGCAAAATAAGTTATAAATCATGCTAGACACAGGAAATTTTTCACTCCTAAGACTAGTGCAAATTTTTATTTTCTCTGCCACGTATAAGTAGAGGAAGTATTGTATTTCAACCAAAAATTCGATGTCGAGATTTCACCGGAAATATGTCTTGACGTCCCCTAAATCCAAAAAGGGGAAAAAAACATTTTTAGAAAAAGAGAGTGTGAGAGTGTGAGAGAGAGTGAGAGACAGTGAGAGAGAGTGAGAGTGACAGAGTGAGAGAGTGTGAGGGAGTGAGGGGGGTGAGGGTGGGGGTCTGTGTGTGTGGGCGCGCGCGCGCGCGCGTGTGCGTGTGTGCGTGTGTGCGTGTGTGCGTGCGTGCGTGCGTGCGTGTGTGTGTGTGTCAGTGGACAGCATAACTTCAAAATGAAATGGTTAAAAACCAAAGTTGGTATTTATGTTTAAAATCTTTTAAGGATGCAACACGAAGGTTTTAAAGAAAATTGCTTCACCCTAAACTACCCTTTACATGGAAATTTTTTTCGAAAATGGCTCCAATGGTTTTCATTAAAATGTCATATGTTAAGATATTTGTATGACGAATTAAATGTATATTTTCAATTTTCTGGCTATAGCCCCTTTAGGCTTGTTTACTCTGGATGACTTTCACCTAATTGGCAAACCATAAGAGATAGACCAAATTTTACCATACAAAAAAGTAGATCTTGCTAAAACACACAATTTATGTCCAAATAATTTTTCTGTAGAGTGAACCATTTCGGAGATATTCCTTGTTATCTGTGTGAGTTTTGGAAAACAGAATCTCAAAGCTTTACAATATTTGACTATCACCTTAAGTCTACTGTATTCCCATATTCCCCTTGCACCTACAAGGAAATAAGCAATAAGGTAATTTCTGCTAATATTTATCTCAACTAAAACGAAGAAGATATAGGAATAAGAGTTTGTAAGAATGGTTAGTACAAGAGTAGAGAAAGTTATGTGAGTGCAACACATCAGATTTTTAATTTAACAGTTCAAGTAACAGTACAATAGGAAATTGGTATTCGATGTACGAAACAAGCTTGCTTCACTCATACATAGCATCAGAATGTCCTTAAAATGCTAAGCCTCTGAGGTAACTAAAACTTCCTTTAGAAATAGAAGCAATTCACTCTTTAGTTCTAAGAACTGAAATAATTTGTATGGCATTACATTTATCTAAAACAGCTTCTTTCAGAAGATATTCTTTCACTTAAGGGAGTAATGAGTTAATGAGTTAATAAGACAATTCGCTTGAACTTTTCACTATAAATGATGTTCAGTGAGTGAGTGAGTGGTGTTTAAGGGCCCATTGACAAGTTGGTTATTAGGGCCCGTAAATGATGCTCATCATCCTTTACCATAATTACACACTTCAGAAACAACCTTTATTTATGTATATCCACAGAACAATAACATCATTAACATTAAAATAAATAAATTACAAAAGTAAATGTTCAATTAATTAAATGTTCAACATTTGTCCATTTATTATCTGGCAATGTCAAAGATGTACAACAATTTTCAATTTTCTCACTTTCATTTAAAAACGTTATTTAAGTACAAAATTAATTTCTACAAATAAACTACATGAATAACAAAGGCCACTACTTATTTGCTAGTTTTGTAACCTTTTAGTACAAAATAATTGATAGCTTGTACAATCATACACAATAATAAAATCTTTGAGACGGTATGTGTTGCACTCACAAGACTTTCTCTACTCTTGTGCTATTCCTAGAAATACTTATTCCTCTATCTTCTTCATGTTAGCCGAGATAAACATTTGCAGAAATCATCTTATTGCATATTTGCTTGTAGGTGCAAGGTGAATGTGTGAATACAGTAGGCTTTGAACGATAGTCAAATCTTTTAAAGCTGGTCGCTATATGAGGGCTTTGAAATTCCATTCTCTTTGCATGTACAAGAGATATAAAGTGAATAACGACCTTCCATTTGGATAAAAGTTTTATTGCAAAACTCAGGCAAATAATGACTATCCCTGAAATGGTTCACTCCAGAAAAAAAAAAAAAAAAAAAAAAACATTCAGGCTTAACTTGTGTGTTTTAATAAGATCTACATTTTTTGTATAGGAAGATTTAGTCTATCTCTAACGGTTTACTAGTTATGTAAAAGTCATCAAGAGTAAACAGGAATACTTAGCCTATAGACACAAAATTAAAAATATACATTTTATTTGCCACAAAAGTATATTAAGCACAGGGCATTTTAGTCAAAATAGTTACAGCCACCTTTGAGAAAACCAAAATTTTTAAAAAATTCTATGTGAAGGATAGTTTAGAATGGAGGAATTTTCTTCAACACTTTTGTGTTGCATCCTTGAAAGATGCCAAACATAAATACCAACCTTGGTTTTAAATGAACTTCTTGTTTCTGAGTTATGCTGTACACACGCACACACGCACCCACAGCACCATCAAATACAGTTTTCAGTTAATGTATGGGCAGGCATTTTGGGTGATTATGTTATTGGTCCATACGTCTTGCCGCAACATTTGAATGGGCTGTTAGCCCACTGCTGTACCACTTGCTGTATGCCAGCAAGCATGGATGCAATGGTGGCCTCATTAATATCGCTGATCTGAGTCGCAATTTCCAAACTTGGTAGCAGTTTTGCTGCAATTAAACTGTAGGTACCAGACTTTAGGGTAGAGGGTTGGCAGGCACATGGGGAGTTTCCTGGCTTCTAAGGTAACATTCTCCCTTGCCCTGTTCTCTTGGATCACTCTTTCCTTAGTAAAATGGGGCATTCTTGGGAACTAATGGATGCTCACTCCTGCAGTTACTGTAAGTTGGAGCTGATGTACATGCTCTGTTGTGCAAGTGGTCTCGACATTTAATGCATGTAGATTTACCATTACAAAAATCACCGATGAGTCCAAAGCACAGGCGCTTATAACATCTGAGCGACTTTTGGATGAGTGACCTGACTTCAATGTCTTCATACCCTGCCTTAGTTCTATGAGGGAGATCTACCCAATTAAAGGTAAGAAACAGGGTGTGAGTGGGTACATTTTCACATCTTTCTTTCTCCTGAATCCAATACACCGAAGTAGCACATTGATCTTCAACATTTTCCTGAATCTCTTTGTTGGTACACTGTCCAATGCACAGGTGTTCACCAATTGCACAAAGAGTTCAAGGTCCGGTGCATTTCAACTCATAGAGCATAGTCAGCTAACATACCTGCTCTCAGTATTCTCACCGCCTGGGAAGTTGAATGTGCTTCAGTCAGAAGCATACCATTACAAGTACTAATGCATAATTTTACTGGACCAGCAATTTATTGGGATCCTTTTGAACAGTACATGGGCTCACAGATTGAATTTTTTACCTTTCTCTGTTCTATTAATAACTAAGTAGCAAGGACCACAAGACTGGACTATTTCATTTCCATTGACCTTCTCTGATTTATTTGATTTTTACATTCTCTAGTACACAGAGTAAGTAGGGGAACAATTGCATTCCAACCAAAAGTTAAATATCAAGATGTCACTGGAAATACATATTTTATAACCCCTTAAATCTAAAAAAAAAGCAGTTTTTGAAAAATGTCTGTGTGTGTCCATGTGTCCATCTGTTGATACATAACTCTATCAGCATACCATGTTTGGTATTTAGCTACAATTATGCAACACACAGATTTTCAAGAACATCTCCCACCACACACTACATGGCACATTTTTCAAAAATTTTGATTTTATAAAAAATGGCTGCAACAATTTTCATTAAAATAACACATTTAAGATATTGTCATGGAAAAATGAAATATATATCTTGAATTTTCAGGGAATAGCCTCTAAAGTGGTCTTTGCTCTGAACAAATTTTGCATTACTAGTAAACTGTAAGAGATAGATAAAATCTTACTACATAAAAAAATGTAAATCTTGTTGAAATACATAATTTATGTCAAATACATTTTTCTTTTGTGGAGTGAAACATTTCTGAGATATTCCTTGTCATTTATCTGAATTTTCCAATACTTACACTTTTCTCAAATAGGAAGACATTCATTTTTTACATACTTTATTTAGCTTCACCTGTTTGTATGTAATAGAATCTTTTAACGTAATTTTCACTAAGTTAAAGTCGTCTGACTTGAAAATTTGCATACATGTCAAGGACCGATGACAATACAATAATATCATGACACTTTCCTAATGTCCTGACCAGGATCATCAGGATAATTATATTCATGGACTCCTCTGCTGTATGGGCAGTAGCAGAATCTTGTTAAAACCACCCATATGATTCCTCTTCTTCTGCCAGTTCATCATAAAATGGGGTCAAAATGTCATTTTGGTACTTCTCTTACAGTCTGCTCGTAAAGTATTGGACCAATTATGCATCTAGTGCTAACAGCACATCAAACTCCAACTCTCCTATCATAATGAAGGATTTTTTAAATGCGATGTGGATTTTTAGATGTCCAGTACAGACTGTTATGAGTGTTGACACGACCGTTTAGTTAGAACCATGTCTCATCGTGAAAAGAACAAAAGCTGTGGATCAATTAAACCATCATTCACTGATGAAAAAAACCATTCACAATAATGCATTCATGATACTGGGTCACCATGTTTTAAAACATGTACAGTTGTACACTTATACGGTTTTAGTTTTAAGAATTTAGTTGCAGAAGATGCACAGAAGATTCTCAAACTGACATTTGTTATGGTAATTTCGGGATGGATCTGGGTGGTGAACGATCAAAACATGTGCCTATTTTGTCTAAATTTTCCTCTGTTAAACTTGACAAAACTGTCCACACCAGTCCCTATATGAGTCTGTCTAATATCAGTCTGAAGTCAAAAGTCTGGCACTAAACAATAATCAATGAACGAATTTAATTATTAAATTACTTGATACAAATTGTGTACTTTAAAAAGATCTACATGTTTTGTGCAGTATGATTTTGTCTAGCTCTCACGATTTACTAACTATACAAAAGTCATTCAGTATGAAGAGAACTTCACAGGTTATTCACAGAAAATTCGAGATATATATTTTATTTGCCAACTTTTTTTTTTAATTTAGTTATCTTTATTATAAAATAGTTGTATTTCACAGTTTTGGTAATAAAATATAAAACAATACAAAGAATTATATCACTTGTATTGAGGATACAATTCAACAATTGCCCTCAAAGTATAAAGTAAGAATTAACACTGATATGTACAAGAAAATGATAACTTCAATATTTTATAAGCGAAGATCTGTACGGCGTTTTCTCTTCAATCTACATGACAGTCTTTTTTTTTGTAGTATTTAACACCCACTTTTACTACATACGGCACCGCAGGCGGTGACACTGATGATACACGGAATGAAGATGGAGCACCGGTGGAATGAGATGGTGGGGGAAACCAGAGAACCCGGAGGAAACCCGCCCCAGCACTGCTTTGTCCACCACAAATCCCACATGCGGTTGCCTGGGATTGAACCCAGGCCGCTTTGGGAGAAGCAAATGGTCTAACCACTCGGCTACGGTGCAGCCTGACAGTTGTTCTTTTGGCATGTTCTGGGGAATCTCTTTCAGTAAAGAGTTCTGGTGATCGATGAACAATGTGAACAGCCAAGTATAGGAGGTCTGGAGTGTAGATGTAGGGGTGCGAAGATCTTTATGAAGTGCAGAATTGCAGATGTATCAAGGAGCATCCACTATGATCCGAAGAACCCGATTTTGGAAAGTTTGTATTTTTTGAGTTGTGAATTTGAAGCTGAGCCCCAAATAGAGCATTCATACATTCAGATAGGTTTGTTTAGACTGAAGTATATGAGCCTTTTGAGTGCAATGATAGGGGTGAACTGCCTTTGATGAGATATTTGAGTTGATGAAGTCTGTGCCTTGGTTTTGAAACTAGAGAGGAGATGGGTTCATTCCAAGTCAATTTTTTGTCTAATGTTAGTCCTAAGTATTTCAAACATTCAACTTGAGGAATGTCTTCATTATGTAATTTGATTGTGTGTTTGATAGTTTTGGTTTTGTAGGTAAATGCAACTAAGCTGGACTTTTTTTGATTCATCTTTACTCTCCACCTTTTGCATCATTTATCTACTTTGAATACCTATTCTTGGAGACTATTAATTGCTGTGTTACTGTCATCTTTACTAAGAACAGCCATATAATTTGCATACTGTAATATAACTAGATTATTGCTCTTTGAAAAATTGGAGGTGTATATTAAGTATAAAAATGGAGCAAGCACACCTCCTTGTGGAACTCCAGCCTATACTAATTTCAAAGATTATAGTGATCTTTTGCATTTTACAGAAAACATTCTTCTTGAGTGATATGATGATAGATATATCGTGTCACTTGCTACACTTTTAATTTTGTGTAACATCCTGCATGTCACACTTTGTCGAACGCTTTTTCAGCACCCAGGAATAAACCATAACAGATAGACTTTTCTTCAAAAGTATCAAGTATTATATCCACCACACGATGCAGCTGCTGAGGACAAGAACAGTTAGGTCTGAAGCCAAACTGTGTGTCTGCAGAGGTCTAAGCATATGAGGAAGAAACAAATGTTCAAATAGATTGGAAAACATGGTTAAGAGACTAATGGGGCGATATGAAAATGGATCTGATTTTAGTTTGCCTGGTTTTGGTATCATTATTATGGCATGCTTCAGCATTGTAAGAAAGAAGGCTACTCGAATCATTACATTGCACATTTGTGTTAGGAGTACAAGGTTCTCTCTTGAAAGAGCTTTTTTAGCAAACGTAAGGTAATCATATCATGACCAGGGGATTTCTTTGCTGACGTTCTGTTAATTGTATTGCGGACTTGAGCTAGTGTAAAGTGCATAGAGTTGGGAGATAGCTGTAGTGGTTAAGAAATGTCTTCAATTACTTTCTCATTAAACTGTAAGTCTTCTGAAGAGTTAGACTTGAATTGTTCTTGAATGATTTTTGAGAAAATGTAAACCTTTTCTTCTGACGAAGTATTCCATTTATTATTATTATGAAGTGGCGATATATTTTCCATTTGTTTTGTTATGGTTTTAGTTTTCTTCCATCACTGGTATCTAAAGATAGAATATTTTGCATAGCAGTATTTTGTTCCTCCTTAAGCAATGTATGGATCTTTTGGGTGGCACAATTATATGTTCATGAGTAGTTGGAAGCTTTCACGGCCGGAGTTAAAATTAAGGCTAGAGATTTCTTCCAGACTTAAAAGTCATGGTCTGCTGGAGTTTTGAGGTCCAGACGTTTCGTCCACACCTGCAGTGGACATCTGAGTCTTCTCAGTGAAGGTTCAGTTACAACAGAATCGTTTATGACTGGAGGTGCCGTATTTATATGTGGGCCGCTCACAAGGGGTTGGCTGGGCTTGAGCGGGAGGTGTGTGTTAGATGGCTGGGCTGTTCTTATTGCTGATTGGCTGGCTTCTTCTTCATTGCTGATTGGTATGTGATTTTTCTGCATTAGTGCTTCTTTTTTTATGTTCGAGTATCGGTTGCCAGGTTTTGTTCAATTTTAGAGTTTCTTCCTTCCTGTTAAAATTATTGGGGTGTGTGTACATTTCTATGGCTTCACGTTGCAGTCTGGCATTGCAGTATGGCATAGATGAAAGAACAGTAGTCTCCTTATACTGAATTATGTGTTCACCGTCGGCCCATATAGCATGTTCTGCGACTGCTGACTTGTCTGTATGTCCCAGCCGGCATCACCTCTTGTGTTCTGTAAGTTGGGTGTTGATGCTGCATTGGGTGGTACCTATGTACACTGCACCGCAGGAACACGGAATCTGGTAAACACCAGCTGAAGCGAGCAAGTCCCTGGGATCTTTGGCTGACCGAAGCAAGGTATTAATCTGTCTGGTAGGTTTGAAGATAGTTCTGATGTTGTGGCACTTGAGTAGGCATCCTATTCTATCCGTGACAGTTTTGAAGTAAGGCAGAAAAGCAGTGCCTTTGCTCTTGGGTGGACCCCGTTCGAGGTAGGCAGGGTGAGGCCGAGGTGGTCGTATTGCTGTGCGAACTTCTTGTGCCGTGTAACCATTTGAATATAAAGTCTGTTCCAGATGTGAGAATTCCTGTTGTAATGATTAGGCTCACAGATGCAGGCAGCACAGTCAGTGAGGGTCTTTATGATGGCGCGTTTCTGCTTAGGATGGTGATTGGAAGTTTTGTTCAGATATCGGTCGGTGTGGGTTTGTTTGCGGTAGACTGTATGTCCAAGAGTCCCATCTGCTCTCTTGCTGACCAGAACATCTAAGAAGGCCAGTTGTGTCCATCCCAAGGACCCGCATGTGGTATTTGTGGTGGACGAAGCGGCATCAGGGTGGGTTTTCTCCGGGTACTCCGGTTTCCCCAGCCATCTCATTCCACCGGTGCTCCATCTTCATGTATCATCAGTGTCACTGCCTGCGGTGCCGTAGTAGTAAAAGCAGGCGTTAAACACTACAACAACAGGCCAGTTGTCCATCTTTTTCTTTCTCAATAGTGAGTTGAATACGTGGATTGATGCTGTTGAGATACTGTAGGAAACCATCAAGGGTTGATTCCCCATGAACACATAATTCAATATAAGGAGACTACTGTTCTTTCATCTATGCCATACTACAATGCCAGACTACAACGTGAAGCCATAGAAATTTACAAACACCCCAATAATTTTAACAGGAAGGAAGAAACTCTAAAATTGAACAAACCTGGCATCCGATACTTGAACATAAAAAGGAAGCACTAATGCAGAGAAATCACGTAAACCAATCAGCAATGAAGAAGAAGCCAGCCAATCAGCAATCAGAATGGCCCACCCATCTAACACACACCTCCCGCTCAAGCCCAGCCAATCCCCTGTGAGTGGCCCACATATAAATACGGCATCTCCAGTCATAAACGATTCTGTTGTAACTGAACCTTCACTGAGAAGACTCAGACTGCACCAGTGATGATGTCCACCGCAGGTGTGGACAAAACGTCTGGACCTCAAAACTCCAGCAGGCCACGGCTTTTAAGCCAGGAAGAAATCTCTAGCGTTAACAATTTTATTATATGTTGTTTTATATGGTGGATATTTGATTTCTTCCCATAGTTAACAACAAGCCTTTTTTCCTCCAATAAGGTGTTTAATCTGTGGTCATGCTGATAAAGTCGTTCTGTATTTAGCTTTTTCATAATTGTTGCTAAACAAGTTAGCAGCATGTTGAATATATCTAGTGAGAGTACTAATAGCTATATCAATCTCACAATAAGTTTTCAATAAAATGTTTAAATCAGTAATTTTGTCCAAGATGCATGTGCACCAATTCTAATCAAAGGATTGACTTAAGTTGCTATTACTAATGTAATTGGTTCTAGAATTGAAGTACACTGTTAATAGTACAGAAAAGCAATCTGAACTAAGCTCATATTTAAGTACAGATAGACAAGAACGTAAGTCTACAACATGTTTTGCAATGAAAAGATCCAGGATATCTGGTGTCTGTGCTGCAGCAGAATAAGTTGATTCTACGGTATGAATGAATTCAAAATATAGTTGGTCTGCTACTTCATTAAGAATGTTGTTAGCTAATGCTGGATTTCTGACAATGAAGTCATTAATCCTTTTGCTCTCCAATATTGTTTACTGATGATATTGAAGAGAGCAATAGCAGTAATAGTAACCGCTTTTTAGAGAGCACCATATTTTTATGTTTTGGTGGTCACATCACTCTCTCACAACCCCCAGAATGTCTGGAGGACCACACCTGTCGTTGGTTTACGGGTCTCACCGACCTGACCGGGAGAATTATCAAAATAAATTCACCGACCATATCCTCTGATCACCAATCAGAGGACGTATTACATGCCATGACAGGTCAGCATGTTAGGGGTTAAGATTTTATAGAGAAATGGAGCGGTTGGAAAAATAAAGACTCCCTAGCCCTCAGGAACCCTAATAGCATCAGGGTCAGAAGAGAACAAGAGATGACCCAGGTAAGGTCAGATAGAAAAGTTACAGTGAGGAGCAAAACACCAGCAAGTGGAAGTAATGTTCTGCTCAAAATAAAGATGAGGAAATATACTTGTACAAGAAACTAGAGATAATTAGAAAGGAGATTCAAGACATCCGAGATAGAATGATGAAACTGGAAGACAGTAACAGAAGATTCAAGATAGTGGTTACAGGGATAGAAGAAGTTCATTCCTGGAGTTCATTCCTTTATAAATATACTCCAAAAATATTGTAAGATACACAAATACTACAAAGATTATTGAGGATCATTGCTAGAAATGCCTGAAAATCTTAATTTTAAAACTGAGTTTATATTTAAGCAGTTTTGCATTAAAATAAGCATTCTGTGGTTTATAAATAAATAGCTACCTCAATCTTGTTATACCCTTTGAATTTCTTTACTGCTTTCTCACATATAGATACATCCAATAACAAAGGCCTCATTTGCATCTTATCTTGGGTTTTGCATTCTGAATGAGAATACCAGTGATTTAGGTTTATTGGCAGATTCTTTTAGACTAAGTCCAAGACAGGGGAGGTATTTATAAGATATGGTGTAGATGCAATATTTGCTATTCAAAGCCTTACGGTTACAGTTGTAGCAAAAAAGTCTAGTTCATTCAAGAAAGTAATATCAATGGTATAGCCAAAGTTTTCCAAAGGAAAGGTTAGGAATTAAGTTGTTAACTTGATGCAAATTAAAAAAAAATGCTTAATACTGAATGGAGGTTCCAAGGAAGGGGATGTCCTAAACCCCTACAGCTATGTCTCTGGGATACATAAAAATGCATTTTTTAAATTTTCTGACAAATGAACTCTTCCATTTTTCCAAGGAACTTTAAATTTTTCTCACTTTCTGCATTTATACTGTAAGAATCACTACCACTTAGATTATCCAAAAAGTGCCCATGAGACAACAGCTTATACGAGTACCTAACTAATCTCAACTCACAAGTTATCCATAATACACACATTGAGCAATGCTTTGAAGTTAGAAACCAGGCTGGAAGAGAGGATTGATGTGCCGACACTATGGCCAAAGCAAATGGCCAAAGCAAATGGCTACAGCAAATATGACCTACATGTAATAATTTTATTGTTATTGAGGGCTGTGGTATTGGATATTGTATTAACCAACATTGGGACTTGGGCACAAAATTTGAACCTTTTAGAATCAAAGTTAAAGTATATATCAAAGTTGTTGCCTATGAGTAAAACTTTCAGTAAACTAAGATTTCGTAATGAAGCAACCTATGAAAAGTCATCACTAGGGCCTGGATGTTTATGAAATGTCATAGTTTTTCTTTGCGGGTTTTTCCACATTGAAAATATAAGCGAAGCACGATTTTATCTATGGTGATTAAAATTATGCAATTCTGATTGGTCATATAAAGTCATTTTTTGGGTTTTTTTAATGTTTGTCATTTTCTTCTCATTTTTTATATTATAGTCATATATTCTCTTAAATTTTTGTATTTTTGTCATATTTTTATATATCTATTCCAATTTTGCATATGTGCTTGCATTCCTCTCAGAGACCATTTTTTTTTTCACATCTTCTAATTCTTGTCTGTAATACTTCTTAGAAATATGTTTCTGTGAATTTGGAGAGTAAGCTGTATAGAAAGAGACAGCAGCATAGGAAGTGACAAATGCAAAGAAAGCATGGACAATTCAGTATGGCTGTTGCCAGGTTTTCTGCGAAGGTCAATTGTTTCTGTAATCAAATTCTCAGAAATCTAATATTTAAGATACCTGACAGCAGGTATACAACCTGCCCTCATTTACTGGACAGATTTCACTGTATGTGTGCAACCGCAAATACTTTCAGCTCATCACATCACATGCCTAAAACTAACGGTTTAATAAGTGAAAAATTGCAAGTATTTCTGCACAAGTTTGGAGATAAAAATTTCAGTATATATGGCGCTATTCAGTTCTGTAAGCTGTGAGAAGCTAAATAGAGATTTAATGTTCTGCAGCACAGCAAGACAAACAACTTGGCTCAAAATGTTATATCAGAGAACCGTCAACACCTTCTGTTCCAAAGAATTTCGTTGCTCCTATGAAAAGCAAAACTTCAAATTTTAACAGGGATATATGTACAATGATGATATCTGCCGATATACCACTGGAGAAAGTTAATAATCACCACTTCCACTTTTTTTTGTGCAGAAATATGCTAATCAGCACACTTCCAATGCAACAAGACTGCAAGAATTACTGCCTGCCTGTTATGAAGATGTTTTAGATAGAATATGCCACGGAGTCACTGATAGTATCTGGGTTTTTATGGAGTGAGTGAGTGAGTGAGTAGTGGTGATCAAGGGCCCGTCAACAACCAGGTCATTAGGGCCCGAGGTTTCTATGGATGAAACAACAGATGCTGAAGGGATATATATATATGGCCAACGTTGTTGAGAGATATTTTTACTTTTTAAAAACCTTAAAATGTATGTAATTTGCTACTGTAATTCTTTCTGATTCCCTTCAAAATGTGACATTTATTTCATTCCATGCAGAGCTGAGGGTTAGCTCTGGATTGAGCAATTAAATTAAAAATGTAGAAATAAAATTAATCTTATTAATATATTAATTAGTAGGGATATGCATAATTTGCAATTGCAATAATGTGATTTTATTTGCTAATTTTAAGATTTTTTCATTAAAAACGCGAATTTTGACATTTTCCCATTATATTGACGAATTTTAATGTTTAGCTTTTATTAAACTGTCAATTTTACACTTTGACGCTTTCTGAGTGGTGTATGTTGAAGTTGATAGTACATAAACACACTTGTTTTCTGATGTAGTCATAGCCGAAACCTTCAATAAATATGCTAATTCACATAAAAAATTTAAAAAAAAAAAAATTCATTAAGAATGTGTCCTCTTGGATTGGTTACTTTGGATCCCCATCTAGGATGTTTGCAGTGAAAATCTCCACCTAACAAGTATTGTGTACCCATCTCATGTGCTATAACCCAGAAATTCCCTGTCATGACTTTAATTTCAGGTGCAGAGACATTCTGATATTGTTTGTTGTTTATCTGGATTGAGATTCATGATATTTCGAAAGTGCTTTCTATTAGTGGAGGAAGTTCTTCATGCATAAGAGAGGTTTCAACAAGAATAGCTGATCCTCCCTTTCTTTTATTGCTAAAATGATCCACTCTGTAGGTGTTATAGCCTGGTATAAAGTATATATGTGAAGCTAACTTAGTTTCATTAGCTAACAGAATGTCAATGTTATATAATCATTTAGAAATTGTTTCAATTCATATTTATTACCAGGTGCAAATTTTTATTGATTGATGGGAAGGCATCTTAATTTTAGCAGCACTGGTAGCACTTGTTGCAGTGTATCAACAAGAGGGACTATAATACTGACAAATGATTATTTTATCTACAAGCTTCTTGCTCAGCATGTTGTTATTGCTTGTATTTGTAACATTTTGTTTGAGCGTCAGCTTAACTACTGTATGAGTTACGAGCTCCCTTAGGTTCACTCTGAATATTATTAGAGAAATTATGTTGTGGTTCGGTTCATATATACGACTCCTAGACAAACCTATTGTTGGAAGCAGATAGTTTTGCATGAATGTTTAGCTGAGATGAACTTTGCAAATGAGTGTGTAGTGGACAGCCTCTGTAATTAGTGGTATGATTTCCTTTATAGTTGACACAAACAGCAGAGTTTTAACAAATTTAGCTGTTGCATGTGAGCCATCACACTTGACATACTAAGCTGGTTTGAGGCAGCAATTCTTCCTGTGTCCACAGGCTTGGAAATTTGCACATCGAATTACAAAGCATTTAGGTTTTGGTAGTTCTACTTTAATAACTGCACCATAAAAATAATTTAGTTCATATATCTTTTATTGTTCAAATCAGGTTTCAAGTCAAGAAAAAAGAGCAGTAGTGACATCTTAGTAACTGGATAGTGTACTAGAATAATTTGTACAGGCTGATAGCCTAATGCTTTTCGCTCATCTATTATCATACCGGTATTATATGAGGGTTGCAGCCCCCTGATTACTACCCTAAAGTTCCTCTCAGTTTTCCATTGAAATGAGTAAAATTCACCTTTATTATTTTCCAAATAGTTGGTGACAATTCTGTGGTGTTCAAGAGGTAGAACTGGAACTTAAAAATTCAATGCCACAACTGGGATTTGAACCACAGACCTTCCGCTTGCCGGGCGGACGCTCTACCACTGAGCTATTGTGACAAACTGCCAGAATGACATTAAATTCTCAGTTCTACCTCTTATTTGAATTTTTAAGTTCCAGTTCTACCTCTTAAACTTTGCCCACACACGGCTTGTGTGTTTAAAAACACCAACAGTAAGTTTGTTGGCATAAATAAATAATAATTACTCTGTGGTGTTCTTTTATTTCAAAATTTAGCTTGAGTTTATTTTCATTGACAGTCATATGTTTGTACGGTCAGACATTCATTCTTCTTAGTTCAATTAAGAGTTTACTTATGTCTGCCAAATTGGTTATAATGGGTGATCCAAAAGGCTCAGAACTGGCTGTGCTGTGTTTTATCTGTACATGTCCTCAGTGCTCGTCGCCAACTGCTGCTGTCGTAGAACAGCGCAGATGAAACCATACGTTTTTAAAACTACTTTTAAAGTCTTTACTTGCCAATGTTATTAAAGAAGATGCTGAAACTGGCCACCATAATTGTCCATAAATTTTTGGTACCTCTTTAGGAAATTATCTATCACTCACCGTAGTTCATAATGAGAAATGCTGGTAATTTCCTGGCAGATATTTTGTTTTAATTCTTCCAGGGTGTGTGGGTTTGTCTTGAACACTTTATGCTTTAAGCTATCCCAGAGATAGAAATTGTAGGGGGTAAGTCGGAGGACAAAGGAGGCCACAAATCTCTACTAATAATTCTGCCCTGAAATACACTTTCAATTGTTCACATCAAAAGATTGACTGTATGAGCTGTTGCAGTCTTGTTGAAAAAAGGCAAAATTACGCTCCCTGTCAGTTAATTCTCTAAAAAGGGGGAGCAAAATTGTATTCACATATTTATGGGCGCCAACTGATGACTCAAAAAAAAATTGGGACTATAACTCATTCTCCGGTAATGGCACACCATACACCAATTTTTTCACCACGAAGGGGTACTTCATTAACAATATTAGGTTTCTCAGAGCTCCAATAATAATTATTTTGTGTACACACATATCCATGATGGTGAAACCAAGCCTTATCCGTGAAAAATATTAAATGTGGGTCAATTTCACCATTGTATACACTATTGAGAGTTCACTCACAAAATGTGCACATTATTACAGGATCACCTGGTTGAACAGCATGTGCCAGTTACTTTATATAGTTTTAACTTCAGCAATTTAGTAGCTCTTTGCAAAGAGCCATAAGAAATGCCTGCCTGTAAGCAATTTTTAGGGGGAATTCTCCAAACAATGACCGATGTTGTCTAATGTTTATTCGGTAAGAACCGTACACCGTCTTTTAGATTTCTGAGCCTGAACTCTTCCTATTGCCTGTAATTTATTGTAAAGTTTATGGATTGTTGTACAGCCTGCAACTTTTACACCTCGAAATCTTTCTGCAAATCACACTTACACCTGTCGAGCTGACTGAGTTAACACATACGAATCAAACATAAATACACGCTGTGCAGTAGAAAACAAATGCTGAGCCATAATACATTTTGTGACTAAGTACAGAACAAACTAAAAAAACATGCTGATAATAACTCAACCACACAATATCAGCATCAGCTCTATACTGAACTTTCAGAACAGAGAAAAACAAGTCCTCTGTATGACCTTGCGTACATCAGCTGCTGTTATAGTGTTTCCATCTGCGCAATGGAAAAACACTGCACAGCAGTTCTGAGGTTTTTGGGTACCTCTATATAAATAGATGGTGACTTATTATTTATTTATGCCAACAAACTTACTGTTGGTGTTTTTAAACACACAAGCCGTGTGTGGGCAAAGTTTAAGAGGTAGAACTGGCTTGAGAATTTAATGTCATTCTGGCAGTTTGTCACAATAGCTCAGTGGTAGAGCGTCCGCCCGGCAAGCGGAAGGTCTGTGGTTCAAATCCCAGTTGTGGCATTGAATTTTTAAGTTCCGGTTCTACCTCTTAAAAGATGGTGACTTGTTTTGTTTGTGAGAAATGTTACTGGAATTTCCACTCACTTCTTGTGGTGCTTCATCTATATCATCTTCACTTAACAAAGAAAATCTGTTCTGGGAAGTGAATGGAAATTTATGGTGTACTTTGTAACGGGATCGTGACTTGGAGCGCCGTTTGTAGCGGTTTCTGGACGTTGGGTGCCGGATTTAGGTAGGCATGAGAGGATGTTTCTCGGGCGCGAGGTTAGATGACAACACAACACAGGCTTTTACTAAGTTTATTCTTCAACACTTCATTTGCCTCGAATTTCCGACCTGAGCAAGTTTCTGGTGCTTCTCTCTTAGGTTGCTAACTGCTTTACGTTCACTAATCACCGTTGCACTTCATACCTCGACGTTTCTTTTTGGCGCGAGAGCTATACTCATTTAGCGATACCAGGTTTACACACTTCTAGTCACATCGCCACCCAGACTCAAACTGTCAGACCGTTACACTTTTCACCTCGACGTTCCTTTTTGGCGCGAAGCTATACTCATTTAGCGATACCAGGTTTACACACTTCTAGTCACATCGCCACCCAGACTCCAACTGTCAGACCGTTACACTTTTCACCTCGACGTTCCTTTTTGGCGCGAAGCTATACTTATTTAGCGCTACGAGGTTTACACTCCTGGGCACATCGCCATCCAGACCCAACTGTCAGACCGTTGCACTTTGCACCTCGATTTCCCATACTGTCCATTCGATACATTATTTAACTGTTTAATGAACTCTACTGTGACTAAATTAAGGACATAGATTTGATTTCTTTAGTTCTAGAGGCCTTTAGAAACTTGTTCAGGTCAACCTACTTTCAAAAGGCAATTTCTTTGCACAATACCAAGTTATACTTATATCTAAAATCTTATATTTATGTACATTCTTAATCTAAAATTACAAATATATACGTAGAAGTTCCCGTCTCAAATGCGCCGGATTTTGTAACAAGAAAAACAGGAAGATCTTTGAGAGATTTCTCCTTTTTTTTTGGTTACCAAATTCTATTTTCCTCCGAAGTCCTGACTTCAGCTTAACCTACACATGAAAATGTCCACTTCCTCGTAGTATACCTTTGCTTTCAATTATCTACCTGTCTTGGACTTTCACCTTCTTCCTTTACAATATCACACATATAGGTCACTGACACAGGTTCTCCTTGTCTACCTGGCCCATGTAAACACAAGGGTTCAATGTCTTCCAGGGTCCCTTAGTTCATAACCAGAGTTTCACATAATGACATTGTGTACTTCTAATCTACTCACATTTACAAGCTACTAATTTTACATTTTTTTTTTTTTTTTTTTTTTTTTTTTAAATTCTTAAACCAGTGTTTCATATAATGACATTCTGCACTGCTAATCTAATCACACTTACGAGCTACTAATTGTACACTTATTTCTACCTATATCCTTCCAAGTTTACCATTGTTCCTTCATCTGTCTTTTTAAACTTATTTACCGCTTCGCGCGTATTTTAAACCATCATTTTCATTTCAATTGTTGCTTGTTAGTGTTTCCCGCATCTTCGGTCTCCCTTTGATAAGTAATTAGACCAAATTTACAATTACTGTATGATACAGTTTACACTTTTAATATCATTTATGTAATTTCTGTCATAGCCGTAATCAATCTGTGATTTCCTTCCATTTTTCATTTAATAAGTACTACAACGAGTTATAACGTTCCAGCAATTAGGACTCTAATCCGGTTTTAGCATTTTTCTACCTTTCTCGCCTTGTGCATGGCTTTGCATTGGTCTACTTTTGTTTTTATTTAGTTATTTATTTTCACGGTCAACTTTATCATTTTTATCTCAACATACTTTTCGGCAGCTTTTACTTCAATTGTTCTTTTATAAGTTCGCGCATCTCAGTTCACTTTTCGGCAGCATCTACATAAATTATTCTTTCATAAGTTCGCGCATCTCAGTTTACTTTTCGCCGCTTCTACATCAATTGTTCTTTTATATGTTCGCGCCCACTCTGTTAATGAATTGGATCTCCACTATTCTATCGGTTCGAATCCCCTTTTGTTTCATCTATTCCACGGTCAACTTTATTTATTCATTTTTTTTTTTTCAGTCTCTTTTCACGCCGGGTACTTAAGTCAATTTTTTTTTTCAAGCTATTTAGTAAAGTAGGTAAATAAATCTTTCCTTGTTACTCTCTACTGTTTTCAATCCCGTAACTCGGTTCATTGGCCGTAAATACAGCTGGTTCGGTCGTCTGTCGTCCCTTTTCGCCTTGGTGTGGTCACAATGAGGACCGTGGCTATCCGCCTGCCCCTTATCTATTGTAAAGATCTTTACTACGCGTTTCACAAATGACTGTTGGTATCGTGTATCAATATGGATTTTCCCTTTCGTTTTCTTTCTGATCTTATGATTCCTTTTGCCTTTTTCGTCTTTCTTTTTCACTCGTTCCGCGGCCAATTTCCTAAGCATTAATTTTATCTTACTTTGTGTAGTCGCATCCCAGTACATATTGATAAACATTTGCTTGGAATGCTCGTAAAAGCAATTTTCTCCCAAAACAAGCTTTAACCACGTCAGAGATCTATTTTTCAGAGCCTTACGCACAAAAAACATTTTGAGCTGTTCCGGTATATCCTTTATCTCGAAATAGCGGTCTAAGTCGATAAGGAATTGCTTAGGATTTATGTCCTCAGACTCTTCAAAAATGGGAACAGACACTTCATTCAGTAATTGGCCATATTGACTAAGACTATTTCCTGTATTAGACGGGTTCACGTGGAAGGAGCTAGGTGTCACATTTTCTATAGCTACAGCCTCATGCTGTGCGCTATTTACAATTGAGTTATTTCCATTACTGTCAACTGCGCTTGTCGCATTACCATTATTAATACTTCTTAATTGTATCTCTATTCTCTCTACAGATCCCTGGATTTCCACTATTCTACTCTCGTTCTTTTTTGAACGGTTATCTACCTCTAGATGAGCTAATAGCTGTCTCTCCGTGTTTTCCTTAAGTTTATTAATTTCTTGTCCCTCAGCTTCTAATTCAGCGTGCACTACCTGCAAAGTTTCATTTACCTCCCCATGCACTGCGTTCTTAATAGCTGTTAGCTCATCCGTCAGCATTTTCCTAGTTTCTACATTTTTTCTTTCACACATCTCTTTCATACGTTCTAAATTTTCGTCTACGTTAATTCTAAAGGAATTTAACCCTTCCTGGATTTCGGAAATGCTCCCCTGCTGTGTATTTAATTGCTCCCTCATTCTCTCCTCAAATTCCTGGTGCTTGTGATCTAAATGTTCTTTGAGCTTTGATTCTTGGGTCCTAAATCCTTCGTCTAAGAGTTCTTTAACTTGACCACCCATATTCTCTAATCTACTACTCATTTCGTTTAGTTCTTTACCCTGACCACTAATTTTACTTTCCAATTTCTCACCCATTTCGTTAACCTGACCACCCATATTCTCTATTCTACTACTCATTTCGTTTAGTTCCTTACCCTGACCACTAATTTTACTTTCCAATTTCTCACCCATATTCTCTATTCTAGTACTCATTTCGTTTATTTTTTTCAAGAGTATCTTAAAGCAATCTCCCGAAGTATTCCCTACTGCATCGCTGCTCTCAGCACTGTTTTCTTTACTCTGTTCTAACGACTCCATTTTGGTATTTCTACTTAGCTTTCCGCTACGAAGGAGCATCTATGTAAAATTACCTTATTCTAATCTTCCCCATTCAATCATACAGTATATAATGTCCTCTCATTCTTCCACACATTTGTTTCCATGCATCTACTATTTTAACTGTGATATATATTGTCTTTACCTAGGATTGTTTTGTTTAACTCTAACCTTTCGGTGACTTGCGTTGCTGGGTTGATGTGGTCGTCCTCTGATGTTGATTGTCTCGCTTGTTGAAAACAGCACCTCGTGCGCCTTTCCTCCGAGGTCTTGAGGCTGTTTCCTGTCGCTCGTGATGTTACTTGGTCGTCGGCTCCTTTTCGCGTCCACGGCTTCTACTGCTGTCCCTGGGTTGAAGTTCACCTTCTTCCTACGCGTCGATTTATTCTCGCCGAGTTAACTGCTCACATCGGTGATCCTCTGGTTGTCATTCTTTGTCGAGCCACCGCGTTGGGACGCCATTTGTAACGGGATCGTGACTTGGAGCGCCGTTTGTAGCGGTTTCTGGACGTTGGGTGCCGGATTTAGGTAGGCATGAGAGGATGTTTCTCGGGCGCGAGGTTAGATGACAACACAACACAGGCTTTTACTAAGTTTATTCTTCAACACTTCATTTGCCTCGAATTTCCGACCTGAGCAAGTTTCTGGTGCTTCTCTCTTAGGTTGCTAACTGCTTTACGTTCACTAATCACCGTTGCACTTCATACCTCGACGTTTCTTTTTGGCGCGAGAGCTATACTCATTTAGCGATACCAGGTTTACACACTTCTAGTCACATCGCCACCCAGACTCAAACTGTCAGACCGTTACACTTTTCACCTCGACGTTCCTTTTTGGCGCGAAGCTATACTCATTTAGCGATACCAGGTTTACACACTTCTAGTCACATCGCCACCCAGACTCCAACTGTCAGACCGTTACACTTTTCACCTCGACGTTCCTTTTTGGCGCGAAGCTATACTTATTTAGCGCTACGAGGTTTACACTCCTGGGCACATCGCCATCCAGACCCAACTGTCAGACCGTTGCACTTTGCACCTCGATTTCCCATACTGTCCATTCGATACATTATTTAACTGTTTAATGAACTCTACTGTGACTAAATTAAGGACATAGATTTGATTTCTTTAGTTCTAGAGGCCTTTAGAAACTTGTTCAGGTCAACCTACTTTCAAAAGGCAATTTCTTTGCACAATACCAAGTTATACTTATATCTAAAATCTTATATTTATGTACATTCTTAATCTAAAATTACAAATATATACGTAGAAGTTCCCGTCTCAACTTTTAGCTTCTTGGTGGAGGCAGATTGTTCTGGTGAATTATTTTCCAAGTTACTCAAGAAATTTAGTTATTTACACAAAGAACACACACAAAGTTGAATTTAAACACATTAATCAAACAGAACTTTGCTTCCAGGAGTTAAATATAATGAATTAAGTGAGGAGCAAAATAAAGCACGCATGAATTGACTTTTTGTTTTGAATTACGCTGTTCACAGACAAATACATACATTTTTAAATATGTTGTTAGCTAATGCTGGATTTCTGACAATGAAGTCATTAATCCACTTGCTCTCCAATATTTTTCACTGATGGATGGGGCATTAGAAGTGGCCGGGCATATTTGAAGGTGGTCTCGATCCATTTCCTCTTGGAGATCACATAGAGGACAGAGTGGTGAAGAATATATCCCAATTCTGTTTAAATGTTTTGCCAGACAATCATGTCCTGTAATCAACCTGAAGGTTGCAACTGCTGTTTTTCGAGGATACTCAGGAATTACTGTTTGAATGTTTGGTAGCTCCCATCTTTTATTTTTTGATTTTTCATAGTAATATTTTTCAATAATTTTTTTGAATTCAGAGATGACTAATCTTTTAGCTGCATAAAATGGTAGATTAACTATTGATTTCTGCACATTGCCGGTACCCTTTTTTGCAAGAAAATCAGCTTTCTCATTACCACTCAGTCCACAGTGAGCTGGTATCCATTGGAAGACTAGGTGTTTTTGAAGTCCTGTTAGATGGGTAAGGATTTTCCAACATTCTATAATTGTTTGGTTTTTTGGTGACAACTTGGAAGTAATTGCTATAATTGCTGCCCTGGAATCTGAGAGAATAACTGCTTGCTGAAAATGTGAAATTCTGTACAAAAGATTTTTTTTTTGTTGTTGTTGTTGTTGTTGTTGTTGTTGTTGTTGTTTTCTAGTGCCTTGCATCTGGCAATGAAGCCATTAGCATTCGTGCTTTCCAATACTTTTGAACTGTAGTTTCTTCTGATCTTAATGCTTCACAGGTCTTCAAGTGGTCTTCGTTCATTTCTGCTGGATCGTTACACAGGACACATATTGGTGAGGCTGAGATACCTATTCTGTAGAGATGACTTGCTAAGCAGTCGTGATTTGTCAATAGTCGGAAGGCTGCAACCGCTGTTTTCCTTGGTCTCTCGGGGATTATATGTGGGTTGGAAAGTAGTGTAATCCATTTTTTATCTTTGGCATTTGTTTCTATTTCTTGTAGGTATGAATGACAAAAATTTTTAATGATCAAGCGTTTTATTGAGGAATATGAGAAATTGAATTTAGACTTTTGTTTTATTGTTGTGCCTTTCTTTGCAAGTGAGTCTGCAGCTTCGTTCCCCATGACTCCACAGTGTGCTGGAATCCATTGGAGATGAACAGTCTTATTAACTTTTTGGAGTTGTGTTAACATTTTGTAGCATTCTCTAATTTTTGCTGACTTCTTTGTAGTATTTGAACATATTCCCTGAATTGCAGCTTTAGAATGTGAAAGAATTACTGCCTTGTTAAATTTATTTAAGGGAAGATTTAATAATTGTTGGAGAGCAATGTGTATAGCCTCTATTTCTCCATCATAATTTGTTGTGTCTCTGCCAACAGAATGATAAAAGGAAAAATGTGAACACGTAACTCCAGCTCCAGTAAGGTTTTCCTTGGAGGATCCATCAGTATATATGTGCAGCCATTCTTCTGTGGGATACCTAGTATTGATTGTATCCAGAGCTAGAAGTTTTTGTATTTCTTTTGGTGTGTCTGATTTACTTATTTCCTCTATTAATTCCAAATTGAAGGTAGGTTGCAATAATTCCAATGGATTTTCTCTTATAAGTAGGTTTTCTCTGGTGTTAGGAATGTTCAATTTGGATTTAATCTGTGTTACCTTTTCTAGGAAACTATGAGTAGTAGGTAGCGATGCGCCTCCTATAGCCTCTCCTACCCAATTCCCATCCTCATCCTGCCCGTGGTGCACCCTGCTTTTAACAGATGAGGCTCTGGGGACCGAATCACAGCGGTATAACTGTTTCATCTAAAATGGAGGAAATGTCATTTACATTTGTGCTGGCCTATCACAGCACAACAGCGTCCCCCAGAGGCACATGAGGGGAAGGTCGGTGGATCTAAATACCACCTATTTAGTCCTCCCGGCTAGGTCCGATGGACCCGTTGACCAACGATAGGTGTGGTCCCCCTTGCAAAATGGGGGTTTAAGTCGGGTGATGTAACTGCCACATTGTAAAACTGGTGCCCATTAAGAAAACAGTTACATGAAAGCCACATACATGAATATGAGTCCTGAAGATAAACATTCCGGAGGTAAAACTGCCCCCCATTATCAGATTTCCGGGTGGGGACATCTTTAGGCAAATTTCATCACAAAAGATTTTGTAGGGCCATTCAAATTGCTTCAATTTCTCCATCAAAGTTTGTAGTTCCATAACTTAAAGATTTGTAATAGAAAAAGAGGTGACATGTGACTCCAGCACCTGCTCCATCTTTGTTTGATATCAAATATGTGTTTTTTGAATTTATGGAACTCAAAATGTGAATTTCTAGTGAAATAATAGTTTTGAAATTTTGGGTGAAAAGCTATACTTCCTCTATTAGAGAAAGCAAAAATGGATATAAAAATATCTGAATTATGGAAAAGTAGCAAAAGGAGTGTGGATCATTCTCGTGTGCTTGATTTTGCAGTAATTTACCATTATAGCATATAAGTAGTTTAACTATTTTTTACATGTTCCTTGTATATCAATGGCAAAAGATTTTACATTGTGCACCACACTCAGTAATCACTAGCACATTAAGGAATGTAAGTTGTCTGTTTTTCAGTTTCTCAAGAGTGTATTCTTTCCACTTTTCTTGTAAAACAACCATGAATTTGTGGTTCAGGGCCTGGCCAGGAAATTATGTTTTTTGAGTATGATTTAACTTGCCCACTACCTACACATGGCCGGTGTGAAAGAGCATTTATTATATAAAACATAATTGTATTTTTTAAAAATGTATTAGAACTAAGTTTCCACAACTAGACCTTCATAAAGATGACATGGCTTATCATCTGTGAAGTCTTGATTGATAATAATCTTTGTTTTCCACAAAGGAAAACAGTGAAACTCATATTCTTATGTCTGATCAGCAACAAACTGCCAACAATGAAGCCATTTGTCCTGTGAAGAGGATAGAACAGTATCTTCATCGTACCAAACATGGGTTGTCACAGTAGAATCTGCTTCAGCTTCCATATGTTTCAACTGTCTCCCATGACCATCGTGAACAAATTCTGTCTTGTAGTTGCCAATGTCCAAGATTTTCAAAATATACACATTTTCATTGAAACCAGAAAGAGAAAGTTTGGTATCATCCCTGGGTTGGAAATGTAATGTTACCTTTTTCTGATTTGTATTCAAATTTGATGTAGGAACTTGCACATTACCCTCAAAGAGGGCATGTTTTGCATTTCTAATGTCATAAACAAACAATGAACCTGTACTTGAGGCAAGGCAGAGTTTGGGATTCTCTGAATTGTTCTCAGTATTCCAATTGGAATTAAGAGTCCATAAAGCTCCTCTGACTGACACCTTGGTGTTTATTTGTGCATTTTCTGTAAAAAGAAAGAAATAGAGAAATAAATAATAAACTGTTTTCAATGCCTAGATATTGTACAATAGCCAGAGATTAGCTATTAGTTACCTGCTCAAACCACTGTTTTCTGCTACATGGATTATTTGATTTTTAGGTGAACACATATTTTGTTTATGTCCTAATACAAAATTGAAATTGAGTTTAATGTTCTGGATATTTAAACCAGAGCAAATATTTTAAGTGTGTTTGCACATATTGATTTTTTAACTAAATAACTAAGTTTAGGTATTCACATAAATAGCTTAATAATCACAAAAAGAAAACCCCTTTTTAAAATAATTTTCACATATTTACATAAAGTCACAAAAAAGCAGCAGCAGAATTAGTTGTAATAAGTTATCATTTAACTTCTTTAACACTAAATTACACAGGCCAGATGTCACAATTTGTTATTCATTATTGGAAGAACTGATATGCCAGTATTCCTTCATTTGGAAGAAGATATAAACATCCTGGCTTCTCAAGCTACATGAGCCGGCAAGATAACAACAGATTCACTGCCATGTGCTTGATTAAGTGACTATTATCACTTCACAGCCAATTAATCTATACTCTGATATATGTAGATGATTATTGAACTGTACAGTCAATTAGTCATTTGTGAATCGGCGAAGTTTATATACCCTTCTAGTTGTACTCTGGTGCTGGAAAGTAACATATTGACAGTTTTGAGTTCACAGTGGATTAAACATTTCCAGAGTGTAAAGTAGTGCAAGTTATCATGTGCAACAATATGCTGTGGAATTTACGGCTATTTTCAGTTGTGGTGGTGAAATCCTGCACTGTCAGTCATGTGGTAAATCTATAACAGCAGAACAATGCAAGAAACACAACAGTTAAGTGGTAATAAACATAAGGCAGCTATTTTATATGCTTTACAACAACAAAAAAATTTTAAATTCATGATCCAGTGTCAAGTACTTTGGCAGAACCTTCCAAAGTTTCAGTGTATTGTGAGGATTTGTGCACAGCATAGGTTTCTGTGGACATACCCATTTCGAAAGCGAACTAACCTCAGTTTAAAGCATTCCTGACAAAATACACAAATTTGCCTCACCTGACTCAATTTTGTAAAAACATTACCTTCCCAAGAGCCACGAAGAAACTGACATATGCATGCAAAATCTGGGTGAATGAAAAACTATGGGTAAGCATAGATGCAACTCTCAGATTCTACTAGCAGGAAAATTGGAAACGTTGTAACAACTGAAGAATGATTCTAAAATTTCAAAGTCATCTTTTCTATTAAGTTGCTAAAACATGCCATGCCTGCTGCAAACCATGTGACAATTGCCAGATTATTTAATGAAACAATAATCACCTCTGTAGTGCAGTGGTAACGTGCCTGCCTCTGACATGGACATCTCATGACACATCTGATGAATAAATTTTGTGAAAACATTACCTTACCAAGTGCTACTTAAATATGCAAAATCAGTACTAATGAAAAAATATGAGTGAGCTTAGATGAAACCCTAGATTCTACTGGAAAGAAAATTGGAATCCTTGTTGTAGGTAGGGGTATTGAAGAATGATTCTGAAATTTCAGTCATATTTTCTACTGACCTGCCAAAACATGGCTGCTGCAAACTGTGACTATTGCCAGAGTATTTGGTAAAACAATGCAGATATTGTGGCCAGATGGTGTACAATGACAGTGTTTTGTTATTTTTGACTGATACTGCACCATATATGAAAAAGACCACCACAGGACTTGCAGCTAATTATCCTAAAATGATTCATGTTGGATGTGTCACGCATGGACTGCACAACATACCTGACAAAATTAGAGCCATGTTTCCTGACATTGACCAAAGGGAAGAAAGTGTTCATCAAGTCACCTAAAATGATTGACATTTTTTGGAGTGAAAATCCAAACAGTCTTTGTCTATAATGACTCGTTGGAGAACATGGTTGGCTGCATTTCATAACAATGCAGAAAACCTGCATGGTTTTGCTGTTGTCATAAGTGAACGTAATTGTAAAGATGCCAGTTCAATTAAAATTTTTCATAAGCTTTTAAGTGACACTGTCATAAGAAATGACTTAGCATACATTTCTGCAAATCTGTTTCTTCTGTGAATTCATAAAGAAATTGGAATCAGCAGTAATGTCTTTGAGTGAAGCAGTGCAAGTAGTTCAGGATGTGGAAAAAAAAAAGAAACAATGTTCTTTCTGGTCATGCCGCACACAACTTAAAAAGAAAATGCAAGGAAGTGTTCCAAAATAATAGTTGATTTAACATAATAATATGTTAATTATATGCAGAGGTTACCCTCAGTTGTCCAGCCACTACATCCTCCAGCCGCAGCCAAGGCCACAGAGTGCAGGTTGGGGGTCAGCACGCTGACTCCCCTGACCGTAAGGTGACTACTTGACCTTTTAGGGATGCTACCTTTCTATCAGGATAGCTCCTCAATTGGCCCCTCTGAAACCTAACGAGGCTGAGTGCACCCCGCACCAGACCCCCCAGCAGGAGAAAAATCCCATGCTGGCACTGGGGATCGAACCCGGGTCCTCCGTGCCAGAGCCAGGTGTGCTACCAACTGCACTATGGAGGCGGTGATTTAACATGTGTAAAATTTCAAAAGTATTGGATGGACAACATGAAATTATTGATGTGAGTGTGAGTGGACATTCCATGTTATAGTTCTGTCAAGATTTACTTTTTGTGAAGTGATCACTTTCGAAAGTCAAACACTACTTATAACAATCGTCAATCTTTCAGGATGGAAAATTTGAGGAAGCATGTGGTTGTATACTGGAAGTATACAGTACTTGGTGATCCCTTCCAGAAATAATGCCTGGTGAGTACCATGTACATTTATATAGGGGAAACAGCTGATCGGCAGTTCCCAAATATTCAATATGGCCAACATTACACTAAACCACAAACAGCATTACGTCAAAAAGCAGTACTGCCAACGTACATAATAAAAGGATTATTTATAACCTCAAATATCGCAGGTTAAAGTAACATGCTTTCAAATGATAATAATGCTTGAATATCATTACCACACAACACATGAACCTGCTAACCTTCGGCAAATCTTGTTCTGCAATAACTCTTTTGGATAAAATCACTTCCAAACGCTAAATATCGTAATATATATTTAATGCACTACTATGTTGCAAGCACAAAAATAACAGTAACTCTAACTGCATATAATGCTCTAAAACAATTCAATGCAAAACCATGTACACATGAGCAATACAACTGAGTCCACAAATTAATTAAGTAATAATATGTCTAAACAGAATCTTGTTTTAAAATCTATTGGTTGGCTTCTCTGTAAGAAGTTCAAAAACAAGGGGTTCTGTGGCAACATAACGAGTGCAATAACACCAACTATGGCTGTAGCTTTACCATGGTTATATTTTAGGAACAGTTGACGGTACTAATGCAATCTAACAGATCGAATATCACCAAATATAACCATACTGCCGTAATGGGGGAAAAATGTCAGTTTGTTTTTAGGGTATTTCAATAAGTTGTTTCCTCTGTATTAGCTCAGCCATTCAGATCTTAAAAAAAATATTTTAGTTGACTTGGCACATTTTTGACATTTTTAGCACATAAAAATAAATATTTCTCAACCTTTTAGCACCTAAAAATACAAGCTCTAATAATGACCAATGAATGTCTCCTTACCAGAAGTGTGTGAAATACATTTATGCTTCATAATATATGAAGTTAACAATGATAGATAAATTATTTCCACACTCCTATTTACAAAATTTAACAAATTTCAGTATTAGTTTTTAATAGTCAGTCTCTTTATTATCAGCTGATACCAAATTGTGAACCCTGTAATCTTACCGAGATGGTGGTTACATTAGTAAAGTTTCAATGAAAACTAATTAATTAGATCATAATTAATCAGTTCTGTAAATGTGAATTACAGCCCGATACTCATTATTTGTATGTAATAAAGATGCTCTAAAATCTCTTAGAATGGTGAAAAGCATAAAGCAATCAACGAACCAAACTAAAAGATTAAATTTAAAGCTGCTACCCACCTATTGAGCATTTGTTGTTACGAACATCTTGTAATACAATGTTTCCAGATGTCTTTTCACACAATGCTGCAACACTAGATGAAACAAAGCAGCTTTGCAAACCACCATCTCCAGGAACATTAAAATCTAGTGATGATTTTGTAATTATCTTGTCTGCTTCAATATCAGCAAAAACAAACTGATGTTCACTTGTAGAAGATAACAGCAAGTGTTCATCATTAACAGCAATGTGAGGACTAATCAAATTACAGGACACATGGCTGACTCTCTTGATCAGTTCTGCAACAAAAGATAAGGTATTATTTTAAATATTATGAAAAACTGAAGTTATTAACAGGCTATTATGGCAGATCATTTTTAGTGATTAATCATGAAATAAATCCAGAAGTTAAATTATTAAGACAATTAAACAGACCCACTGATTTAATGGTTTGGGAAAATATATTAATTTTGAAAAATAAGGACTGCGTAATGAATTTGAAGCACAGCCGATTGATTCTATTAACAAATTTGTTTTGTTTTCAGTGGTTGGTAACACACAGAAATAAGTGATTTAGCATTTGTAACGATAGTGGCCAGTATAAACAAAGAGTGGCACCGAAAATGCAGTAACTAAACTGTGAAACTAGGCAGCCTTTAGTTTCAAGAAGTTGCAGCAAATAAGTGAAACTTATAGTTTCTAACATATATATTATTTTAAAAATTTCCTCCTGAATGTGCTCTTATTTCACTGAAATTTGTCCTTTTGTTTAATTATGCTTTGATAATAACAAGTTTATGCTGTTAGACTTTGATATGCAGTCAACTCTGCACACTGCCAATGCATGAGAAAGAGACTGCAGTAAGATTTTATCTATATGGATGTATTGTATTGGCAATGATTACTCAACTACTTCAGGGAAAATTTACCATCATAGCTTTCTATTGCACGTTAGGTACCAGAAAACCTTGCATGTTAAAGCAATCTGTGTAATTTATGTTAGAGGGGGGGTTCAGGAAAATAAGGGGGACAATTTCAGCAGAGGCAGAGTTTACTTAAGACATCACTTTTCATACAAACACATATTACGCTCAGTAATTTTGTGCTGTACAACTACTCACTATGCACACAATACCTTCAAATTTTGTATTGGATCAAATTGTTGTACACTTGTGCATCTTTGTTTTCCACTATGAATTTATTATAGCGCAGATTTTAAGAATGCTTTGATGTTGTAAATAATATTAATGATATAGTGTTACCATGTGAAATGAATGCTTAATCAAACAGTACTAGAATGATACATTAGAAGAAAATTAAACACTTTACTTCACAGAAGTTGAATCCACCAATATCTGTGAGACTGTCATAGTCGTCTGTGATAGCTTAACACAGGTGTGGCCAACCCATGGCCCTCGATCCCATCACACGCTGCCCGCAGTGATATCTGCTCTATCACATCTCATTTGGCCGACAGTGATATTTGTAAATTATAATATTATTTAAGAAATAACTAATTCTATTTGGAATAAGATAAAGTTGAAAGAGCAGGATCTTTTTCATGTCCAACATACATGTTTGCGAAAGTTCATCAGTCATCCTCCTACTCAAAACATGGAGAAATCACATCCGTTTTAAGAAACACCCAGCCCAGATATTTATGAGCCTATCTACTGCACACCGCTTTGAAGTCTCCATGCATTGTTGATCGCTTGGTAATGTTACTACTTTCAGAGGGAAGTGTGTGTCAGATGTTTATTATCATTACATTTTGTAGAAATTTCAACTTAGTTTCCAGTTTGTAGTTGTTCACTCACACTGCAGTGTCAGTGTTAGTGAGGGGTTTGAACACTATAATTAATTTTATGATTTTTTTATAAGTGATCATTATGGATTCTAAGTGTAGCAGCAAAAAAAGAAAAGTTTCAGGAAAAGGTAGATTTCAAATAAAGTGGACAAATCAGTACTTTTTTACTGAAGTAAACAAGAAAATAGTGTGTTTAATTTGCAATGAAACACTTTCAATGTTTAAGGAGTATAACATAATGCAACATTACGACACCAAACATGCGTCTTTATATGGTAAATTTGAGGGTCAGTTTCATGAAGACAAGGTGTTCAAACTTAAAATTAAACTCTCAGGACAGCAGTTAATTTTTAAGAATGAGTCACTTTAAACTGAATCTCTAGTAAAAGCGAGTTATGCAGTACCAGAAATTATTGCAAAGATATCTAAACCATTTTCAGACTGTGGGTTTGTTAAAGAATGCATTGAGAGTGTTGCTGATGTCCTGACAAAAAGTGCAGTTTACAAAATTAAGCTTGTTGCAACAGACTGTAGCTTGCCGTATTGACAAATAATCATGCGGTATAGAGACAGAACTTTAAAATACCGAGCCACAAATTTCCAGTTCTATTCTCTGGCACTCAATGAGAGTAGTGATGATAGTGATACTGCCTAATTAGCTATTTTCTTAAGGGGAGTTGACAAAGATTTCAATATTACAGAAGAATTAGCTGCTCTTGTTCCTGTTGAAGGCACTACTAAAGTCAGTGATTCAATGTGGACTGGACAATGATTGACTGGACTTGGCCTGAAATAAATATGTGGCATAACAACAGATGGAGCTCTTGCATTTGCAGGAAAACAAGAAGGGTTAGTTAACTTACTACAAGCAGACGTAGCTAAAGCAGGAAGCATTTCTGTAATGTAATATCACTGCTTAATACACCAAGAAGACCTTTGTGCTAGATCCCTAAATTTAGATAGTGTTCTGATAGTCATTGCAAATGCAGTGAATTTCATTTGTTCACATGGTTTGTGACAGAGAATTTTAAAATGTCTTACAATTCAGAATTAGAAGATATTGTTTATTATACTCGAATAAGATGGCTGAGCATGGCAAAATGTTGAAACAAGTGTTCAATCTCAAAAATGAAATACAAACATTTATGGAGGAGAAGGGCAAACCTATTGTTGAATTTAAAGGTGCAGAATGGATGTGTGATTTTGCCTTTCTGGTAGACATAACAACAGAACTGAACAAGCTTAATTTCCCAGCCCTACAAAAGTGTAATAATCAAAATTCTCAAAAGTATATAGAAATTATATCAGAATTAAGAAATGAATTTCGCATTATATTTCAAGTCTTCAAGGAGAATGTTTCAATCTGCTTTCTTCCTGAGGATCTGCAAATGGAGTGTGTTAATTTTTAATGTGTATCAGACCTGAGGAATAAGTTTAACAATGCCCCATTATTACAACTGTATCGCAACTACTTTCCCAGAGAAAAATATCCAGGCATTAGTAGACATGCTCTTCATTTCGCATCACTTTTCAGTAGCACATACATACATCTGCAAACAAATGCTCTCCAGGATGAAACACAATAAAAATGTGAATCACCGAGTTATCTGGAGGGTTTGCTTCAAGTTACTACAGCCAGATATTGGATGCCTTGTCCATGAGAAGCAGCTCCAAGTGTTGCAATGACAGATAAAATATTAATTCAATTATCTTCCTTTCATAGAAGTTTGAAAACAGTGTTGTTGTAATTAATTTAATTTAAAAGGTGAGTTAATTAATAAAACTGCACAACACTTACAACATCTCTTGTAAGTGTTGTTCAGTGTCATTAATTAACTAACCTTTTAAATTAAATTAATTCAATTATTTTAATATAGCAACTTTATTTAAATTTTAAACTAAAATTTATATTAAACATACAAGGGTTAATAATACCTTATTTATAATTATATTGTTCAATTTAGATTTTAGAATTGTATTATACATGAAAAAATACATATATTTAATTTTAAAAATAACTTAACTAATATATGATTAGTATTCTAATACAAATAACACCAGTATATTACCTATTTTTTAAATTAATTGGTTTATCTCAGATCCTATTTAATACAGTAAAAAAATTGAATCATGTGGCCTGCAAACCAATTCACCTTAACAACAGTGGCCTTTTTCCAAACTGTTGGGACTGTCATACCCATGTGCAGTTTCTTCTCTGCAGTCAGACTCACAGTCACCATTCCTATCCATCCTGTCAGTATGTATTTCTGTTAAATCACCATAGTATTTTTACATTTTGATGTGTCACAACATGCACACAAGCGGCTCATTCTCCACTCCAATTATATATTTATATCCAGTGTATAAGTCAACATACCTTTCCATGCAACAGGTTAACAATGTTCACAGATTAATTGGCTTCAGCCTGCTCATGTTTGACATCAGTACATGCACTTTGGTACCAAGCACTGCAATGGTCACGCTCGTACTATCTGTGCAGCTATGCGCAATGAGGCTAGTACGCTGACCTTCAGATGGCACTAGCGGCCACACACATAGTTTTACAAATGAATGATGTTGATGTTATTTGAACAGGTACAAAATATTTTAGTTTCCAATTAGTTTTAGCTGTTTGAGCTGCGGTACTTCCCTTATGAGTAGAGACTTCATATGACACTGTCATGTCATGATCTGGGCTGATTTATGCTATTGTGCATTTCTTTCTCCCTCATCTCAAACATCCTAAGTAGCCATATTAGCGCAGACAAAACACAGAAGAAAAGAAGGATCATTCTGGTAGCATGAGTAAACAATTTTACCCTGTCTAGTTAGTGTATGAAAGAAATACTACACTCTACCCAAAAATTCAATATTCAGATTTCACTGGAAATACCCGTTTTGAGGTACCTTGTATATATACATAAAAAAAAGCACTTTAGCATTTTCAAAAGTATGCATATGTATGTATCTGTCTATCAACAGATACCTCAAAAATAAATACTTGCATACAGACCAAACCTGGTATATAAATTCAGCATCTTCCACGGATATGATAACTGAAGATATCAAGAAAATTTTGCACCCCTAACTATTCTTTACATGAAAATTTTTTCAATATTTTTGATTCTCTCAAAAATTGCTTTAAAAATTTTGATTAAAATACCATCTGTTTAATATACCTGCATGACAAACTGTATATCTTCAATTTTCTGCAAATAACCAACGAAGACCTCTTCATTCTGAATGAACAATGTATTAATTCGTACAACTGTAAACCCTAAGAGACAGACAAAAGGCATACTACTCACCCCTCTCCCCCCAAAAAAATTGTAAATATTGTTAAAACAAATAATTTATGTCAATTTCTTATGGCTTAACCATTTCCGAGCTATTTTTTAATTTTCAAATACTTTCAGGCATTTTTTTCAAGTGCTCAGTCGTTATTCATATTTTCCTTGTTGTCATGCACAGGAATTTCAGAGCCACCACATAGCAACCTTCCTTTAAAAGTACTGAATATTTCTTAAACCTATTATATTCCTCTTGTGCCTACAACAAAAAGTGTAACTAAAGCATTTCTGCAAATGTTTATCTTAATTAACAAGAAGTAGATAAAATTCATTTTTGGTTAAGATTAATTAAAATGAATATGAATTGAACCTTTTAAACACTTGATCATCATTCACTTATTAGATGATTAATTAGGAACATTTTTAGTGACATGTCTCATAATCCTCAGCTCTGGGACAGTCAAGAGTTACCACAGCATCAAGAGAAACTTCAGAGGAAATCTATCCAAATTCATTATGTCTTAAAAACACAATGAGTAGGACTTGCTTTGTATACCTTTCTTATAACCATCACTCTACATTCGTTCTTTTGATATTCTTTAACACTTAATACCTCAACAACCTGTAGTCCCAACAAGGATCAAAATCAGGACTTCCAAGTGACAGATTATGCCATCTCTTTTAACATGGAACTTCACTTCCATTAATGACAGCCCACTATAAGTTCTAAATTGTTGTCATCTAAG
Source organism: Tenodera sinensis (assembly GCA_030765045.1). Classification (NCBI taxonomy): domain Eukaryota; kingdom Metazoa; phylum Arthropoda; class Insecta; order Mantodea; family Mantidae; genus Tenodera; species Tenodera sinensis. The sequence goes on along the minus strand of CM060964.1, from coordinate 231,788,208 downwards.
AGCACTTGACCTTCTAACTTTATACAGCAAAGGACTCCACCAATAAAACTATATTTGAGGAGTATCACTTCTAAGTGTGTTTTGTCCAAACAGCAGCATTTTATAGCACCTCCAAACAAACAGAATTCTCCTAAAGTATATCATAATACTATCACTTTTTAAGCTTCATTTGCATAAGAATAAAATTCAGCCTGAGATGATTATAGTTTATAACTCAAAACCAGTGGTGTACGGTGGTCACAACAATTACCCCAGCGGTATAGGTTATGGCACTGAAAAATCATCCTATACTTTAAAATAAATAATCCTTATTCCAAAACGGTCAGGTCATAAATAGTAGAGGTATTTATTATCCTAAATACTTTTCTGATATTTACCATATGCTTAGCACATTATAGCCCATATAAAAATGGCCTCTTTTAAATATTGTCTATTACAGTCACTCGCATTCATTTTCAATGAATCGCCTGTCAGATTTACTAGATACTTTAACAGAAACACATAAAACAACGCACTCTTCACCTTCGTAAACAAAAAAGCATCTAAGTCGTTTCTTAACAATATTCTTTAATGTTAGTTAATAGTTTTAAGTATATGCGCTTTTCATATCATTTTACATTATTATACTATGTTCTATAACACGACACCATTATTGTAGGGTTGCTACTAGCATAGCCATGGTGTCAGCCAACAGCAGAGGCAAGTGTGAATTTATACCAGGTTTGGTCTGTATGCAAGTATTTATTTTTGAGGTATCTGTTGATAGACAGATACATACATATGCATACTTTTGAAAATGCTAAAGTGCTTTTTTTTCTATGTATATATACAAGGTACCTCAAAACGGGTATTTCCAGTGAAATCTGAATATTAAATTTTTGGGTAGAGTGTAGTATTTCTTTCATACACTAACTAGACAGGGTAAAATTGTTTACTCATGCTACCAGAATGATCCTTCTTTTCTTCTGTGTTTTGTCTGCGCTAATATGGCTACTTAGGATGTTTGAGATGAGGGAGAAAGAAATGCACAATAGCATAAATCAGCCCAGATCATGACATGACAGTGTCATATGAAGTCTCTACTGATAAGGGAAGTACCACAGCTCAAACAGCTAAAACTAATTGGAAACTACGTAGGCTAGCTGGTATAGAGAGGGACTATTCCTTTAGAACAAGACAAGACGCCAAGAGCAATGGCTGGGTAGTGGCAGGGCGGGAGTTTGAACCTACGCTTGCGTATTTCGCTGTCTCTCATTCAAGCTTTCCATATCGATATGTAACTGATCGACCAGGCTCTGCTCTATGACGTCAAAGCCTAGCTAGCTGCAATTAAACTAAACTAACCACTCAAATTCACACTTGCCTCTGCTGTCGACAGATGAGACACATGTCTCACAACATGCACACAAGCGGCTCATTCTCCACTCCAATTATATATTTATATCCAGTGTATAAGTCAACATACCTTTCCATGCAACAGGTTAACAATGCTCACAGATTAATTGGCTTCAGCCTGCTCATGTTTGACATCAGTACATGCACTTTGGTACCAAGCACTGCAATGGTCACGCTCGTACTATCTGTGCAGCTACGCGCAATGAGGCTAGTACGCCGACCTTCAGATGGCACTAGCGGCCACACACATAGTTTTACAAATGAATGATGATGTTATTTGAACAGGTACAAAATATTTTAGTTACAGAACCTTAAGTATGTAGCGTTCAAGTTCGATGTGTAAATTTGAGATATGAAAAAACTGTTTTAATTTCGAACTTGTGAATAAAGCAGCGCTGGGGTAGCTGGGGTTGAATGCACGCCACTGCTCAAAACACTGCATCAGAAATGGTGACCAATGATGTGAAATTCAATTTTATCCACAGATAGATTTAATAAGGTTTAATGTTGTTGTTGTTGTTGGCAGCTAATGCTGGATTTCTGACAATGAAGTCATTAAGGATTCTAGAACTAGCTGGGTATATTTGAAGGTGGTCTTGGTCCATTTCCTCTTGCAGATCACATAGAGGACAGAGTGGTGAAGAATATATCCCAATTCTGCTCAAATGTTTTGCCAATCATGTCCCGTAATCAACCTGAAGGTTGCAACTGCCATTTTTCGAGGATATTCAGGAATTAGTTTCAATGTTTGGTAGTTCCCATCTTTTATTTTTTGATTTTTCATAGTAATATTTTGCAATAATTTTTTTTTTAATTCAGAGTTGACAAATCTTTTAGCTGCATAAAATGGTAGATTAACTATAGATTTCTGTACATTGCTGGTACCCTTTTTTGCAAGAAAATCAGCTTTGTCATTACCGCACAGTCCGCAGTGGGCTGGTATCTATTGGAAGACTAGGTGGGAGGATTGTAAATACTGTATAAATGTAGATGTGTTTTGTTATCCCAAAAATTTACCTTTATTAATTCAGATTTATGTGTGTTATCCATTTCTTTAACAATTTGAAAGCAGGACTTAATACCCTTTTTGACTCCAACTAATATTCCACTAGTTATCTGTCTGGTTTTGGGTAGTAGGTTTAGTAAAAATCCAATAAAATTGAAGTATTTAAGTTGATCATTTGTTAGATTTGCTTCTTGTATGAAAAATATATCTATGTTATAGTCAAATACGATTTTATTGAGCTCTATTCATTTTGTTTGTGTAAGACCACCTGCATTCCATTGAAGACTTCAGATGTTAGATCTTCTATTAATATAATGTTTTGGTTCTCGAGAAGTAGTCCCCACCCGAAGATCCGAATGGGGGACTATTTTAACTCTGGAAGATTTTACCCCTCAAGTCATATTTCATAATAGTGATATTGAAGAGAACAATAGCAGTAATAGTAACCGCTTTTTAGAGAGCACCATATTTTTTTGTTTTGGCAGTTACAACACTCTCTCACAACACCTGAAATGTCTGGAGATGTGACAATCCCCATTTTCAAAGACAGAGTACATCGGGAGAAGATGCCCAACTTAACATCTGGAGGATCAAAGTGTAGACTAATACTGAGCATTTAGGTTTGGCACTAAACTAGTGTTTACTGAGAAGCCTCTTCTAGTTAGCATTACCCTTGCATTAGTAATTATATGTAATTTAGGTATCTCATCCTCATGCTCAGGGGAGATGGCAGTTCTACTGCATTTATGGTACAATTTAGCCAAATGCATAATTCAGAAAGCAAATTTAATATGATTGTAAATAATAAAACAAAAAAATAAACATATAAATGTATATAAAGATAAAGAAATAAAACCTTTGCTTTCTCATGAAATCAGTTATTTTTCTAGTTATTGCACACATTCTCTTCCTCCTACAAGTGCATTTACAGTACAATTTGGCTAAATATATAGTTTAAAAAGCAAATTTAATGGGATTATAAAGAGTAAAACATAAAATGAACAAATGTACATAAAGATAAATAAATGAAATGTTTGCTTCCATGAAATCACTGTTCTTTTATACAGTTATTGCATCTTTTCTTCCTCCACACATGTTTCATGCAACCATTTATTGCAAATGATGTAATGTATCCTCTCTGCCTATGGTCCATTTTCTCTACTGGTAAGTAGGGGAAGTACTGTATTCCACCCAAAAATTCGATGTCGAGATTTCACGGGAGATATATATTTTGAGGCCCCCTGAATCCAAAAAAAGCATTTTTAGAAAAAGGTCCGTGTGTGTGTCTGTGTGTTAGTCTGTGTGTCAGTCTGTCAGTCTGTGTGTTAGTCTGTCAGTGTGTGGACAGCATAACCCAAAAACGAAAAGTTGGTTAAAAACCAAAGTTTGTATTTAAGTTTAATGTTGTTCAAGGATGTGACACAAAGATTTTGAAGAAAATAGCCCCACCCTAAACTACCCTTTACGTGGAAGATTTTTCGAAAATTTTGATTTTCTTGAAAACGGCTCTAACGATTTTGATTAAAATGCCATATGTTTGAGATATTTTTATGACAAATGAAATGTTTATCTTGAATTTTCTGGCTATAGCCCCTGTAGTGGTATTTACTCTGGATAACTTTTGCATAACTGGTAAACCGTTAGAGATAGACCAAATCATACTGAACAAAAAATGTAGATCTTGCTAAAATACACAATTTATGTCTCAATAAATTTTCTTATAGGGTGAACCATTTCGGAGATATTCCTTGTTATGTGTGTGAGTTTCAGAAAACTTAGAACTTTAGCGAAATGCAACAACGTTGTTCATTTTTTTTACATGTTAATCGTGCAAGGAGAACAGAATCTCAAAGGTCAAAAAGATTTGACTGTCACACAAGGCCTTCTGTATTCTAATATCTCCCTTGCCCCTACAAGGACATAAGCAATAAGATAATTTGTACGAATGTTTATCTTAACTAACATGGAGATATAGGAATAAGAGTTTGTTAGAATGGTTAGTACAAGAGTAGAGAAAGTCTTGTGAGTGCAACACATCAGATTTTTTAAGATATAATACTGAGACACTCTTAACTCGGCCAATAAATACTAAATGTAACTACCAATTCTATAATTTATTTGATTAGCTATTCCTTTTTATATAGCACCCACATAGCCGACTCATCAAAGGTACTCATATAACTTGTAATCCTTGGTTTATATTTGGAGCTACCTAATACGAATCTCATCTAATAGGACCTATCTTTGTTTGACATAGAGCAATGTTATGTATCGGTAAACTAATTCTAAATCTGGGGCGCATATAATCGAGGGAAAAAATTGAGCTATTTCTGTTCTGTCCTGTAGCTTTGAAATACCAACTTTAATCTAGGCGACTTAAAGGATGGATTGATGAATGGTCAATCAAATAGATAGCCGATATGTTCAGCTAAAAAGCTCACAGTTGAAAATTCATGGTTGTTTATTTACCTTTATCAGTCCATTTCTCTGCACACTAGATGATGTGTAAAGAACTTGACAAAATGAGTTTGCCTTTAATAACGCAGGACTCAATATTAGTTCTCATTTTAGCTTCAGTTCCAAGTTATGTGGGTAGAAGTAATATAGACTTACTTCGGCGTACAACATTTTTATTTTTTCTGCTTCATACATAGTAGGTAGGGAAGGTACTGCATTCCACAAAAAAATTCCATGTAGAGATTTCACTAGAAATATTCTGTTAATCACTGAATAAAAAACATTTTTAGAAAAAGGCATGTGTGTGTGTGTGTGTGTGTATTTACAAATCAAAACGAAATACCATATTAATACCAAGCTCATATATATTAAATTCGATATCTTCACATTGCGATAGGGATATTTTAAATTCAATGTTTCTCTTTTCTTATTTTTTTATATAACGTCCTCCAACGCAATGTCATATCGGACGATGAATAAATAAAATGGGTGTATGTTATGTATAAACAGGTTATATCCAGGTACTTTTAACTTACTGCGAATTAATTGTTCTGAGGCTTTGTCTTTTGAGAAAAAAGTGTAGCTGAAAGCAATAATAGCAAGATCAAAGTTATCTATTTCACAAAAGGATGGTTAATGTACTAGAGCCTTCCAAGAGTTGTTGTCGTAGTGTTTAACGCCCGCTTTTACTACTACGGCACCGCAGGCGGTGACACTGATGATACATGTAATGAAGATGGAGCACCGGTGGAATGAGATGGCGGGGGAAACCGGAGCACCCGAGAAAACCCACCCTGACGCCGCTTCGTCCACCACGAATACCACGTGCGGGTCCCTGGGATCGAACCCGGGTCGCCTAGGTGGTAGGCGAGCGCGCTAACCGCTCGGCCACGGCGCCGCCACCTTCCAAGACAAGTAGCATTCAAAATATAGATGATTAAAAGGGGCCAAAACAAAGTAAGCTTATCATTCTTAAATATTCTTCCTCAATATTTCAATTAACTCGTCTGCTACAAAATGTTCAATGATCACACTAAAGTAAGTAAAAACACGTGCATAATTCTATGACCAAGAAAGAATATCCAACCTACTATTATTTTAAAAGAAGTATATTCAAAACGTTCTCAGCATGCAGTGTTTAATCTAAGATTGAATACATATTTTCAGAAATTAAAAACAGACGCTTAGAAATTATTTACAAGAAAATGGAGCCTAGCAATCGCAGATAACACCTACCCGAACGTTTAGGCACATTGTTGTTGTTGTAGTGTTTAACGCCCGCTTTTACTACTACGGCACCGCAGGCGGTGACACTGATGATACATGGAATGAAGATGGAGCACCGGTGGAATGAGATGGCGGGGGAAACCGGAGCACCCGGAGAAAACCCGCCCTGACGCCGCTTCGTCCACCACGAATACCACAGGCGGGTCCCTGGGATCGAACCCGGGCCGCCTAGGTGGTAGGCGAGCGCGCTAACCGCTCGGCCACGGCGCCGCCTTAGGCACATTGGGATAGAATTAATTTCATTGTAAGTAACCAATCCCATAAACAATTTGTAGTAGCAGTATTAATTATTCCAGTTATCATTGTTATCTGCGCTGTAAAACTTTTAACGCAGCCGTAAAAGACGTGTTCAACCTTATGTATTATAGCTATATTCATTAATTCACTATGCCCTTACTCTGTCAGCTTATCCAATCAGTTATGACACTTCGCCACTGATTATACAACGTGTTTATGTTATATGGTATTTTTCACAACTTTGGATATGATGGATGTATGTGATTAAACGGATAATTTAATTAATTTAAAAAATCAAAATAGCTAATCCTAGTGCAGCAGCTGCTCCATCTTCCTCTTTTGCATTAATACATAGCGGCTTTGGGTTTTTAAATGCGGTCGGCAGTAAAAAGAGACATTAAAACAAATGCTTTTAACGTTGGTCAGAAACATATGTTTGTTACCCCTTTTTATAATACCTTGCTAACCAGGGTTCTCAACCACTGGAGAGGGTGGTGACAGGCGATACGACTCTACAAGCGCGACATTTTTGTCCCAGGAGAATGGGCCCCAGGGAAGTAAACGGCACAACACAACACGCGAGAAAAACCGCAGCAACCGTTACGTAGTTGTGGCTAGTACTGAAGCTGCAATTCCCTGTTCCGAGGTTTGTACGTTTTTCACATCATTTCAAGGTGCCGGGAATATATTGGAGGGCACCTCACGCACTGTATACCTAATCATAGAATACTTTCTGTCACGGCTATAAACATGGGTAGCACAAACAATGGCACTATCCAACACATTTTCATAACATTTATTAACTATCGTTTAATGAATACAAACAGATAGTTACTCAAAATGTACTCCTTAGGGAGCTACAGAAACTTTCAAGCGGCTCGGCCAGTCGTCTATAGCAGTGTGTGTGGGTGTGGGTGTGGGTGTGGGTGTGGGTGTGGGTGTGGGTGTGGGTGAGGGTGTGTGTGTGGGTGTGGGTGTGGGTGTGGGTGTGTGTGTGTGTTTTTTTTTTTTTATGCATGCCCCATTCCATATGAATACTACATGCTTGAATTTATTTATTTACATAGTGTGTGTGTGTGTGTGTGTGTGTGTGTGTGTGTGTGTGTGTGTGGGTGGGTGGGTGGGTGCGTGCGTGCGTGCGTGTGTGTGTGTGTGGGATCGGAGGGGGGACACCTCGACCCACCGCGACCCCGACATGGATCTTTTACGAGCTACCACGTCCCCAGGGTGAAGGGATGAGACCGTAGGCTTATCAGAGAGCAGAGCCAACAAAGCCCTGAGACACACAGAAGTCCCTAACAGTTACAGATGTTGACACCTGGCGCACAACCAAAGTGTTTCCTCTACCCAGGAAGAGGATGACCAGGTCACCCTTGCGGCCCGAGCAGCAACTTCCAGGGAGGACTACGGAAGAGGTACAGAGCGCAAGCAACTGCGCCATGTGTTCGCATTCGCTGGAACGTACCGCGCTACCCACCAAACCTGAAAGATGACAAGGGAGGGCAATGAGAAATGAAGAGAAAGAGATCCGTGGAGAAAAGATTAGTGCACCACAGCATTCGCCTAAGTGACATGGGGAAAGCACAGAAAAACTCATGCCAGGGTGTTCGACCACGAAAATCAAACCTGCGACTTCCCGAAAACGGGCCGCAGACTTTGCCGACTGAGTCATCCCGCTCGGTGCAGCATGTGTTGCCTTTATGTGAAAATACCCCATTGCTCACTTCAAATTTCGTTTTGGTACCTCTAGATTTGTGTCGTGTCGAGCAACTTTTACTCTTAATGATAACCCATAGTTGGTAATCCAACGGATTCATATATGGACTTCCGGATGGGCAATCTTGGTGTGCTATAAACTCGGGAACATTGCCTTTATCAGTGCAACCTGTGGCTTAAGGACAATGCTCCTGAGTTGATAGCGCACTAAGATTGACAGCGGTAAGTACAAATCTGAATCCGCTGGATTACCAACTATGGCACATCATCGAGAGTAACACTTGCTCAAATGGACACAGAAATATATAGGCCTCAATACGAGTCTTGAAGCGCAAAGTACAGAATTTGGACATCATAAGAGCTGCTATATATGACCACGCCGTTTAAAAGCCTCTGTGGCCTACAAAGGAAGAATGATCATCAGTTATTTGTGTTCACTGTAATATAGTTAATAAATCTGAAAATGTTTTGGATAGCGTTATTCTTTTTTGTGTTACCCAGTTTATAGTTGTGATATAGCTAGGTATATCTATTTTAGGACATTCTTTTCCTAAAGCGAGCATTCGCGCCATGCGTCCCGCACGGCATCACACCACGAAACCTGAAAACAGGAACAGAATAAAAGTGAAATAAAGTAAAGAAAGCGTGGTATGCAGGAGAAACTACTCACCAGGAAAAACTATAAAAAACTAATGTGAGATTGGACACTCAGTCGAAGAAATTCAAACCCTGCATCTTGCGAATACAACCCTCACACGTTACTGCGAAGCCAAGTCAATTAATCACTTCAACGTAACGTAAACATTTACCCTACAACACCGCTCAACTGTACAGGACAGTACCTACCCTCCATCTCATATCACGTCCAGCGCGTCCAGGCTTTAGGCAAAGCATCACAGAACTAAGTTGGGATTCGGCCAATTGTTGTGGAGAAGATACATTCTTCACAGCAGGGATTTTGTTGACGGATGGGGCGAGTTCATAAGACGTAATCTTACATCATTATTCGTGGACCGTTCAATTCTTCCAGCACTTGGTTTTAGAGTTGCCCACCACTCGAGAGGTGTCATATTTTGACAGCAATGTCGGAGTGAGGACATTCTTTTACCTTTAACGCATTTTTGAGCTACCATGTTAAGGCCGAACGCATGTAAACCCAAATAAGCAATCTCTGTATTCAGCACAGTCAGAATGTGCACAAACTTGATAATTAATGAAACGGGCCTTAATATTGGTTCTTTGCTGTGCCGATTTTGTGACGGAGTGTAATATATGTCCCCCTACGCATAGTACAGAATAGGGCTGACGAACGTTACTCAGCAGGTGTGAAAAATACCCTCCCCCATAACTGCACTAGCGTTACTTAGAGCCGGTTTTCAACTTGTTTGCCCCGCTTTTCGTGGGCACGAAGGGAGAGTAAGTAGAAGTATGTCCTCAAATCTGTTAAGTAACGTTCATTGGCCCTGGTATAGAAAATTCTGGGTGTGGGTTCGTTGCGGCTGGGTTTAGCTGTTTGTATGGTTAAAGGCGCTACTGTCAAGTGCAAATTTAACTGGTGCGCTCAATAGACTGTCAGGTTGACTTGAGATCCAGCCGGCAACCTATGCGTCTCGCCATTTATTGGCCAGTATTTGGCGCCTTGTACTTTAATGAAGAATTCCTTCTCGATTTTAGTAGGTATATTTAGTTACCTTTTAAAGCAGTTTTACTACGTTTTTGTGAAGCATTTGAGTTTATGTAAAAGCAGTCATTTTTGTTTGTATTTGTTATTTGAGGCCACCATACGCATGTAAATAGGTGAAATAGAGAATCAAGGATAACGGATTATGTGATTTTGTTACAATACGTAAGGAAACAAGGTCAGACGTAACGAAACCATATGATCAAGTGAGCCCCAGCAAATAGAATAAAAAACATACATACTTAAAAAAGAAGACAGTTAATAAAAATTAAGTGTGTTGTTGTATGCAGACAAAAATAAACTGGTCAGAGTGTAGGGGCGGAATAGAAAAACAAGTACAGTCGTGAAAATACGTAATTACACAAAACACAGAGGTACACATAAGAAAATATAAGATCAAAAGGATATAAAAGGTCAGTAAATCTAAAAGGCAAAATCTGAAGCACTTACAATCAGCAAAATAAGAGACAAAACATGAAAGTGAGAATGATAAGAGAGAAAGCAGAAAACAAAGGATTACAAAGAGATCTCTACATGAAATTCCGGTCTAGCAGGCACTATTGTGTTTGACCTGTGCTCTTTAAAGAAGGACACAGCATGAAGAGTGCTCCTACTTGGAAACAAGGCCCCGAAATGAAGGCAGGCTGGACTGCTCTATATTTTGTTTCGAAACAAGGCCTCCTAGGTCAGTTGCATGCCCACTCGTCTCCTCGCCCTTCTCAAGTACCCTTTTCAACCTAGGTATTGCTCCAAATTGTGGCTGCATTACTGGCAATGATGCAGCTACTGTTGGCTTAAATCTTAATGCCTTCTGTAGTTATATTGTAAGCAAGGATCGTGCCTTTGGATTAATGTTAATTAGGTTGATGATTCTATTCAAAGGTGAAACCCACCCACGCACCTGATGCCAAAAATATATTACATGGCCAAATAATAACACTAACACTAATAATAATAAAGTTACTCTGAATTTTAATAACCTGTATTATAGCCAAGGGTATCGGGTTTAGTTAACTACAATGTTTTTTGTTCCATGTATACCCCAAAATCAACTGTAATGGTTATATCGGTGGCCTTTACCTTCGAAACATACTCTCCCCCGCCCTCCTCTCTCTCGCACGCGCGCACACACACACACACACACACACACACACACACACACACACACACACACACACACACACACACACACACACACACACATTCTTATTCATACGTTCAAGGTAGAAGAAATCTGCACTAGAGAAAAATATCACTCCACGTGTACTAGAAGAAGGTAAACCCTTTTGCAAACATCGGATTGTTTCGATCTCTGATAACGATTTCTGAGTGTAATTGTTCCGTTTCTATGTGAGCAGCAAGGTTTCTGAGACAAACAAACCAGTTTCTCTGCGAGTTTTATGGCAGTAGGACATTGTGGCTCTCAGCTTTAAGTAAATTGAACCATATTGGGCTACATTACTACCCTTTCCAAAGCACAGTACTTAATCTGCTATTATTGAAGCATGCAAGAAGCGACATTTTGTTCTGTCAAAGTGCGGGATTAGCTCAGTGTTGAATAAAAAGCGAAAGGATTGCATGGTATTAATCCCAAAGGTAAAAAGCAGGCAAACCCACCTTCTCTAGAGATGATGTGGAAGATCAAGGCCTTCATCTCTGGCGGTAATCCAGATGGACCATTGCAGACAAATTGCGAATATCCCTCCAAAGAATTAACACCACTATAAACAAAGATCTAAATATGAAGAAACGTCACAAAGTTCACGTTCATAAAGTTGTCACGTCACATCTCAGAACATCGCACCAATTATGGAAGTTCTGTGAGAAGCACCTGGTAGGAGAAAAATGGAAATTTGTGGTCACATTAGTTGACGCATATATGTACCTTAGAGATTACAACAAACATCGTGCAATTTGCTACCGACCAAGGGATATAAAATATTTTCAAGGGTGATATAGAGAATGCAGAGAAAGTTTCTCAAAGGGATTTATGGTCATCCCTGACTACTGCTACAGATGGAATCTCAATTTGTAGAGTTGATAGAAAGGCCAAAATGAATTCCAAGTATTATCAGGACGAAGTTCTCACCCCAATTGGCCACACTGAAATACCGGCTCTTTATGGGAGAGACCAAAACAAAGTCTTGGTGCACCAGATAAAGCGTTGAGTCACTTCTGTTCTGACTCTTACATTCTCGCATAGTATGAAGCAGGAAACTGGAATACACGCTATTCCGTTCAGCAACATCCTAGTGAAATCTGCTGATGGATTTTTGCGCGTTTGGACTCTGGAAAAGCGCACTGGGAAGCAGGGCCCTCGAATAATTAATGCTTGGAAATCCTGTAAAGGGGAATGGGAAATTCTGGCGATGACTGCACTCGCAAGCGCCTGCTCCAGTAGAAACTGAGGTACCGAACAACTGCTCGGATGAGGCACAACAAATAGAGCATAGCCGGTGGTGAGGACATGGCTTTTCGTAAGGTAGGAGCAAAGTCAAACTTGTTATCAGAGATAGGAAACAACCCACCGTATAAGGGTGATTTTCTAAGTGTGAACGTGTACACTTGGAATAATTTCCACAAAGGTGATTTACTCAAGTGGCAAAGGGGTAATTCGAAACATTTCATTAACTGTTTTTTTGTTTTTGTAGTGTTAACACCCACTTTTACTACCACGTCACCGCAGGCGGTAACACTGATATATATGGGATGAAGATGGAGCACCGGTGGAATGAGTTGCCGGGGGAAACCGGAGAACTCGGAGAAAACCCTCCCCAGCGCCACTTCGTTCACCACGAATCCCACATGCGGTTGCCTGGGATCGAACCCGGACCGCTTGGGTGAGAAGCGAATGATCTAACCACTCGGCTAAGGCGCGGCCACTTTCATTAGCAATGTCCTATTACTTTTGTCTGTCACCAATTAAAAATACATATTTGAGACGTTTTGAACTGTAAAAAATTATTTTTTTTACAATTTATATTGTTTTTTTATATAAGAAAAGAAGCAAAATCCATGCAACCGCAGTCAAATGATACCCCGTCATCATCCACGCGTGCCATCACACCGATTATTTTACGTGGGCCCTCCCCGTCCTTTACCACAGGCACTTTGACTGCGGTTGACGAGACTAGAACTCACGACCTCAGGCTTTGAGTGCATGGCCAGTGCACTACGTGTTGCCTTAACGATCATGGCTATTCAAGCCAGCGGGCTGAAGGTGTCCCAGACCGTCTAATCTAAACCGGTTTCGAATTAGAGGAAGAACGGCATAAGTAGCAAAATAATTCAGGCATGAAGGGGTTATCCTATAGAAATCGTCAACCTCTCAACTTCTTGTTTGTTTGTAGTGTTTAACGCCCGCTTTTACTACTACGGCACCGCAGGCGGTGACACTGATGATACATGGAATGAAGATGGAGCACCGGTGGAATGAGATGGCGGGGGAAACCGGAGTACCCGAAGAAAACCCGCCCTGACGTCGCTTCGTCCACCACGAATACCACATGCGGATTCCTGGGATCGAACCCGGGCCGCCTAGGTGGTAGGCGAGCGCGCTAACCGCTCGGCCACGGCGCCGCCGACTTATTGTTCCAATAAGCCACCTGTTTCCGAATTCTTTGTCTTCTCAGTAGTAAAATTGTATGAAATCAGGTCGAGGCAAACGTTTAGGTACATAAATCGTTTCATTGGACATCTCTAACTAAAACGGCATTGCTTAAATATTTAAAAGCTATTCGATATATAGTCCTCGAATTTTCATATGCTTTCCATGACACATCGAAAAACAAAAGTATTGAAAAATTGAACCAATAATAAAATACCTTGGAAATGGCTGATGCCACAGAAATTTATTTAAAATACGTCGTGTTCTAACGTGTTCTACGTTTCTTGTATAGTTTTTCTTCAATCTCTGTTTCTGCTTTATATAAAAGTGTACAGAATTACTTCCGAAATAAGAAGATAGACTATTCTCTCAATATTCGATATTATAAATTTTGTTTTTGAAGTAAATATTTTTAACATATGGTATTTTGACCAAAACTGTTACAGCCATTTTGAGAAATAAAAAGGCATGGAAATTATTTTCCTGTGAAGAATAGTTTAAGGTGTGACGATGTTCTTGAAAACCTTCACGTGCATCTTGAAGGGTGTCCCAAAAAAACACCGACTACGCGTAGCCTGTTTTGCGAGATAGAAAACTGATTGATTTTCAGATAGGAACCCCTGTCCGGAAATGTACGGTTTGGACGCTGGAGAGCGTCGAAGTTTGAGAACGAACACTTGTGACAATTCATTAACATTGCTTTTGGTATCTTGATACGGAAGGTATGCTGCTACTCTTTAGTCATCAGTGTACTGAGATAAACGACCTGATCAACATTACTGCGCATGCGCTAAATTCCTCCATAGAGACCTTGGTGCATATCCTACTGCGTTACTTGCGTAGTTTCCAGTACAGTAGCTTTTTTAATAGCAGTGCGACACGTACCAGTACACAGCTGCTGAAATGGACGACTAGGGCTCCAGCACACTTTGATGTAAATGTGCGGAATCACCTCAACGTCGCGTATCCGAATCGATGGATTGGTAGAGGTGGACCAGTTCCATGGCCAGCACGGTAGCCAGATGTGACACCTCTTGACTATTTTCTGTGAAGTTGTATGAAGACTATGGTGTATAGCACTCCTGTAACGTCAGCGGAAGGCCTTATTGCTCGAATTCACGGAGCGATTGAAAATATTCAAAGACAACCACACGTATTGAGTCATGTGCACGAGGCTAACCACCGCCGATATAGGCTCTGCAATGACGTTTTAGGTACACAATTCGAAGTCCGTTGGTAATCTAGACAGTTCGATGTTGTTTATGCCAACCCACACGCATCTCACACTTCGATGCGCTACAGCGTCCAAACCGTACATTTCCGGACAGCGCTTCCTGTTTGAAAACCGATCAGTTTGCCATCCTGCATAGCATACTAAGTGTTGTCGGTGTTTTTGGGACATCCTGTATATATGAAGTTAGGTATTTCTCCGACTTTTCGTTCGTCGGTCTGGGTGGCTCAGTTGGTTAGACGCTGGCCTACTGATTCCAAGGTCGCGGGTTCAAACCCGGCCCAGGCCGATGGTTTTTAAGTGTGCTTAAAAACGACAGCTCCATGTCAGTAGATTTACTGGCATGTAAAAGAACTCCTGCGGGACGAAATTCCGGCGCACCGGCGACGCTGATGTGATCCTGGCAATTGACAGCGTCGTTAAACAACAAAATAAATAATCCGACTTTTCGTTTGAGTTCTACTGTTTACAAACATACACGCACCTATACATACCCATCCTTTTTAGATCTGAGTATCCCAAATTTATTTTCGGTGAAATATTGGTATTGGACTTCTGGTGGAATACAATGCTTCCTTTATTTACTAAAGGAAAGTAAAACCTGGAAATCATAAACGAAGGATATAGGTGGATATGATAGTAATATTTAAAGCTTTGGGGCTAGCCTTAAGGCTGATTCCAAATATGTGCTGAATGAAATAGTAATGAGTTGTTCCTTAGGCAACAAATTTACTTTAAAAAATTAGTATTTATCAGAACTTCATCATTCCACAATGCTGTTTGCCTTTGAATATTGAAGTGTGCTTAAGGCTGTGGACAGTTTAAAAGCATGGATCCTATTTGTAAAATAGGACGAGTTTCACCGATCTGCATTTTTTCCTGCATAATCCCCTTCCTCGTTCTATTTGGCAATGCTAAGAGCAGCTGTCCTCTCGCCTGGTGCCCCCACCCTCATATTTATCTCGCAGACCCATGAAGATGAATCAGGTCAGATAACAGCAAAGAAGCAAAAAGGTTACTTATGTAACTTGGCAGTAAGCCAGCGTCCATGGTGGTGAGGAAGCAATGGAACTTAAATTTGCTTGCTAAACTTCAACTCTATTTGCTGATCATGTGGTACTAACATAAAATAACGAAAATTATCTACAATGTTCCGTTCTTATACGAAATTTAATAGGAAAAAATTATAACATGAAAATATCAAAATATAAATCCAAAATATTATAACTTTGAATATTTGGGCTCATAATAGAAGTTTCGACAAAGATAAAAATTTAGAGAGAGAGAGGAAAAAAAAAAAAGAAAAAAAAAGAAATACCAGTAAATGTGCGGCAGAATAACAAGAGGTTAGATTAGTCCTGGAGTCCTGGATTATGAACGACAAAGATTAAAATGAATTATAAGCCTCAGAAATAAGTTTTGTGAGAAGGGTGAAAGGTTGTACAAAGATCCATTTCACAACTAGGATATCCGAGAATTAGTAGGTATAAATGACAAAATCGAAGAGATCAACGAGAACTGGAAACATCTGACTAGAATGTGTAACGAAAGAGTACCTCCGAAAATGTAAGACGGAACAGGCTATTTGCCTAATCCATGCAATGTAGAAAAGCAGAAACGATTTATTGAAGGTGTAAATATGTCACATGGTTAAAACGTAGTGAATCGTCCAGAATCTTTATGAGCTTCAAGATTTATTTTCCACCCAAGGGAGACTAACATGGTGTCATACAAAGCCTTCAAAGTAGGCGGATGGATTCTGTGGCTGATTCAGTAAGATCTAAAAGATAATCCAAAATATTATGGTTTATGTTCAAGGAGAGTAAGCCCTTGTATGGGTGTTAAATTGCATATTTGAGGATCTCTACCGTTTTCAAATGTGCTGAACAAGAGTATTTTGTTTAATATCCATTCAAAGCAAAATTGGAGTATTAATTAGCATATAATTCACATTAGTGTTTTCTACTGATGATCATCCAGACTAGGTCTTTGCACTAACAATGACAATTGTTAGTGCAATAAAGGAGAACCAAATTATATCAATCATGGTGTGCCAGATTCGGTCATGCTTGTGCACGCGCACGCACACACAGACTTATCCCAACCAGAGCTTTAGAAAAAATCTGATATGTTACACTCACATTACTTTCTCATTCTTACAAACTCTTATTCCTATATCTTCATCTTGTTAGTTAAGATAAACATTTGTAGTACAAATTATCTTATTGCTTATTTCCTTGTAGGTGCAAGGGGAATATTAGAATACAGTAGGCTTTGTGTGATAGTCAAATGTTTTAGAGCTTTGCGATCCCGTTCTCTTTGTACACTTAACATATAAAATGAACAACGATGTTCGGTTTCACGAAAGTTTTAAGTTTTCCGAAACTTACACAAATAAAAAGGAATATCTCTGAAATGGTTCACTCTACAAAAAAATTATTTAGACAAAAATTTTGTGTTTTAGCGAGATCTATATTTGTTGTACAGTAAGATTTTGTCTATCTCTTATGGTTTACGAGTTATTCAAAAGTCATCCAGACTAAACAGTACTACATAGGCTATAGCCAGAAAATTCAAAATATTCGTTCATGGGTATGTACTGGGAAATATTAGGAAGGAAATACTTTTGTTCTTCAAATTTGAGTTAATATTCGAAATCGTCAGAGTAAAAATTTGCTTATGAATGGCGCCATAAAAATACATATGTTGTTGACTGTGTTAACAGGAAGAAAACTTGTATTTGTGGTACAATTTTAGCAGACAAAGTAATCGGACGGATTTTGTTTCTGTTACAATATTGTTGGGCATTCAAACTTCTTAACTCTTGCATTTGTCATGTCACATACTATGTATAGCTTAAAACTAAGCATTGGTCTAGGTGGCTCAGTTGGTTAGACGCTGGTCTACTGATCAAGGTCACGGGTTCAAATCCGGCCCAGACCGGATGTGATCCTGGCCATTGACAGCGTCATTAAACAAAATATTATTTAAAACTAAGCTCTAATGGAAACACTTTCCTTATAGATGGGTAGTCATTGAATTCTATCACAGAAAATGAAACCTAGCATTATATTTCTTAACTAACTAATAACTGTGAACTTCAGTTGGTTATTCAGTATGTCATCAAAAGTATCGAAGTTAACTTCTGCATTTCACGTTTAACATAAACTCCTTTTCTTTCTCAGGGTCTCTTCGTTGAGCAGCAGTTGTGGTTAAATATGTTGGTAACTTGGGGAATATAGATGGAACGGCATCACCTTTCAATTCCAGCTTTATTACGAGGAATCACTAACACAGAGGCAGAAGCAGATTAAGAGTATATGAATGTGTTTTCCTCAATAAGAGGAATAATTACACACAGCAAAATCAATATCTGGTCCTCCAGGTTGGGGGATGCGACGATTTCCTTACTCATTCGTCGTCATCGTCATCATCATATCGTCATAACATCTTCAACACGGCTTACGCTATTTATACTGTTCCGACTCCAAAGTCTTCCTTCCCTCTTTTCCTATGTTCCTATGTTCTTGTGGTTCATAATTAGTTGCTATTTTGATAATTCTATTTCTTCCTCTGCCGTTTTCAATTAGTTGTATATTCTATTTTTGTTTTGTTTAAGCTCAGAAAATAATCTTTACTTAGCCGAAACAGGCCAACTTGACCCACAGAACACCTAGTAGCACTTGACCTATCTTGCTGTTGATATTACGAAGGCAGTGACTAGAGTATGTGCATTGCGTGGCCTTCTAGAAATATTTAACCAGTAGCATTCATTGCCTAATTGATGTGTTTCCAACGTAGTTAAATGTTCTGTGGTTTCCAGTAAACAACACACACAGTAGTTCAATTGTCTTTATTTAATAAAAGCTACATTTAGTTGACGAAGTTAGGTAATTCTGAAAAATGAAATAAGAATACAAATTTTATGTTTTATCTTTATTTACCGTACAAAATTAAAAGATTCATCATGCAAAATATGAAAGATTTGAGAGATGATTTCAATTGAGTAGACCATGACAAATGGTAGCATCGCTATTGAAGAGCTCGCTGAAGCATTGGAATCCCGTAAGTACCCTAAGCTGACTTCAAGAGAGATGCAAGTCCTATTTAATGGTTTATGGATCATAGTACAACGATAGAATTCGGCGAGTTTGTGTATACAGCCAGGACATCGTGCTGAATTTCGGGCAAACCTTTGCCGCATTCCACAGAATTATCTCAGCAAATGAACTTTAAATGATAAACGGTCTTGGGGCGAAAATCAGTTTGCAGGAAGCGCAGGAAATGGAACATAAAGCAGACAGAAACCATATTAATTAAATAGATTACTAGGAATTCAAAAATATTCTTAGAAAACTGAGGCTATGGGACACCTGAAGGCATCGATGGATGAACAGGCTATGCGGCTGTTTTTATTGTGATTAGCAACGGTTCATTACTGCTGTGTGGTAAATGTTACTGCTATGGACATTCGGAGCAAGGAAGAATAGACTTCTGATCCTGTAAACATAACCTGTTTCTTTCCTTTTCTTTGTTTGCTTTTGCTGATGCAAATAATAAACATCGAATACCATACATAGAAGTTACTGCATTGTAGTAATCAATTTCAGATGTAATGCATCGTATTAATAATGTACATTTTTATAATCCATTTCGTGGAGAGACAAAGCATGAAGATGAAATGTATAACACTCACGATTCTATGTACCAATCCTGTGTGCCAAAATTAGCTGACGCAGATGTAATAAATGCACAAGACCACCACCATTTGTTGTTAATTCTACAGTCGTGTACTTAAGAAAAAAATAAACTGACAATTCTCTCTATGTCAGCCAGTTATATTTTCCTAAAAGGTTTTATTTATAAATACATTTTAGGGCGATTGTCAATATTGTCTCTCTAACAGGAGTGCCATTGCACGGGTGCAGAAACCTCCAGATAGTTAAGTACAGCCTGTTTTCAGATTACCAGATCATAAAACAGTGGTGGAGTCAAATTAGCAGTGCCCGTGCTGTTAATAACGGAATAGGTATCCCCTTCGTGTTACTTGTGATAAAAAATTTCAGAAATTACCTTATTCGTATTTCCTTGTAGGTGCAAGGGGCTAAAGCTTTCAAATCCCATTCTCTTTGCACGACTAAGATAAAAATCTGATGTGTTGCACTCGCATGACTCCTCTACTCTTGGACTAACCATTCTTACGAAGTCCTATTCCTATATCCGTTTCGTGTTAGTTATGATAAACATTTGTACAAATTGTCTTATTGCTTATTTCCTTGTAGTTGAAAGGGGAATATTAGAATATAGTAGGTTTTAAGCGATAGTCAAATCTTTTAAAGCTTTGAGATCCCGTTCTCTTTGCACGCTTAGCATATAAAAATGAACGATGTTCCATTTCATGAAAGTTAAGTTTTCCCAACTGACACATAACAAGGAATATCTCCGAAATGTTTCACTCTACAAAAAAAATGTATTCAGACATAAATTGTGTTTTAGCAAGATCTACATTTCTTCGACAGTAAGATTTTGTGTATCTGTTACTGTTTACGAGTTATTCAAAAGTCATCCAGAGTAAACACGACTAATAGGCTATAGCCAGAAAATTCAAAATATACATTTCATTTGTCATCAAAATATCTCAAACATATGGTATTTTAATCAAACTTTTTAGAGTAATTTTGAAGAAAATCAAAATTTTCGAAACGAACTACGAACTAAATTATAGTAATAGATGAAATCTACTTGAGTAGGCTAGATTTATGTCTCATATGATCCAAAAAAATACAACATTGAGGGAGCAATACGTTACAATTCAGTTTTCTGCATACAATATGATTCTGGAGAAATTTGGTTTCATTTCTCACTTGATCTATGTTTAAATGGGCAACAAACTTCCCGGTTTATGTCAAAAGTCTCATGATTCTTTGGATCTTGCGAATTTTCTTCCATTGTTTTTTCGACCAATCAGCGATCGGTAGTTCCCCCAAGTTCAGCGATTAAAGTGTAAAGATTTTCACGCATATACTGATGGAAGAAAAGCAGTCAGTGCAGCTGTTCCGGAAATGTAGAGAAGAAACCAAACCAAATTAGCAAGACTGCCAGCGGAAATTTGCCTTCTATCAAGTTGCAACGATAAAATAATCTTTAACGTTCCTGAACAGTTGTTTAATTAATTGTAATTGATTATTTGATTAATTTCAGTTGTAAGTTAGCTCCTTTTGTTGGTGACATTCAAGTATTGTTCTTAAATGTTTACCATCAAAATTCACTTATTCCAAATTAGTAATTTTCTAAAGTCACAAGTTCCATAAGGGTACTTTTCAAACCTCTCATGATCCTGAGATTGAGTCAAATCTCACATGATACATTATTTAAAGTCCAATAATTTTCATGCTTTCACAAATAAACACAGAAAGGTAATTCGTAATGGTGCAGTTTTTATCGAAGCGTCGTTTCACGTTTGAGCGATGAGGCTCTTATTTCTCTCAGGGTGTGGTAACGGATGGAATGAAAAATCACACGATGTTTCTTCACCACAATGTATTATTTTATTAACACTTTTTCTCTATTTTACGTTTAAATAAATCCTCTTAGCACCGTTTTAAATTATTTAAGTCTTTCCACTTTTTCAAAAAGTGGAACAAAAGCTTGATGAAAGTCTGGTAAACGTTCTACAATGTTCGCACGCTACCAAAATACGTCCTATCACCTTGGACACGTAGACGCTAGTGAAAGGAATCCGGCGTCATCTCACGTGATACTACCTTTCTCGTATATATCCGCGTATGCGTCCATCAAATAGTTCCCGTATTGTTAGGGAAGCGATCTTTAGCTATCCTGATTTCGCTTTTATTATTGAACACATATAATTCTAATATTTATACATATATATTAAAATTAAATATGGAAATATTTATGACGTCTTTAAACAAACTTAATCGTTCGTAACAATGAACATTATTAACATGTTTTCGTCATTTAACCATCTCATACCAACATCAAAAAACAAATTACACTCTTAACAAATATTCACATAACGATTTTATTTTGGGGCCTTCTAATATTCTGTCTCAGTAATATCTAGGCATATTTTTTTTCATAACAATAGCTTTCACCCAATGTAAATTTATTTTAAGCAATACAAATTGGTTTTTGGTTGGTTAGCAACATTTGGGTTTCTGGATCATGTGAGTTATGACTTTAACCTACTAATTTAATAAAGCAGTATTTGTATTTCCTCAAAATTATCAATCCCACATAGTGGTAAACTACTAATGATACAGGCATAAAAACTAAAATAGTGATTTTAAGGAATGTCACTGTAGCTAAAATTATAACTTATTTTCTTGGAAAGTGTAGGTTTTAGAAATTTCTTCTCTATGTTCCTTTAAAGGATTGCCGTAAATATTTTAAGTCTATTCCTCCATACCCTAATTCTTGCTGATAAGCATCCACCTCATAATACTGATAAATAGAATAACCACGCAACGCCATATGTCATTTTTGCTGGAAGTGTCAAATAGAAATTTATTCTCCAGCTATTATATGCTTTTACCTCATGAGAATCAATAACACTTGAGCCCTTGGTATCTACATTTTTCAATCCACCACTTGATTTTTATAGCCGGTGGGCAGATTACATTCCATGGTCATTATTCACTTTTCTTGATAACAAACTCCCCTAATGGGGCACACCAACATGTTCAGTTTGTGTACATACATTCACTCTGCTAACACCAGCCCACCCCACCCCGAACCAATTTCGCTCTGCCCAACCAGAAAGCAACTTGAAACAGTTCTATAAAACAAATAGTACAGAAATTGTATGACGCACAGCTGAGGGGCCAAAAATAAACAACCATGTAAAGCGGAAGTGACAACTGCGCAGTGTGTATATGTTTTGTTTTTTGCTCATTCCTACCCTTATATTTCATACAATATGTTACTGATGAGGCTGACACTACTGTTATAAAATAGCCTAACAGTTATTGAACTGTAATTATTTTCACAGAAGATTACACAAAGACCAGCTCTGAAGTGACACTTTCAGAACAAAAACTAAACTATAAATTAAAGTCACCAAAGACAGGGCAATGCTTTTAATGAAGCACAACAAATGTAAATGTTTAATAATGAACAGTGCTTTAATAACAAAAAATATGTCCATACACAGTACAATACAATACGTGACAAGTTGCAATTAGCCTATACGAATAAGTTCAGCATATTTTGAGCGTGTACTTTCATATTGAAATGTCAGTTTTCACTTTCTCTACTACGTATAGTAAGTATTGTATTTCCCCAAAATTAGATGTCAATATTTCACCAAAAATATGTTTTGAGCCCCCCTGAATCCAAAAAAAATCATTTTTAGAAAAAGATTGCGTCAACTGTCTGTGTGGCAAGCAAGGTAAGCCAATCAGAAGAGACCAGCAGCATAAGAGAGATAGAACCCCCTCCACCAGCCACCACGCCTCTGGATGCCCCGGGCCAATCAGCGCACGTTGCGCAGGGTATAAATGGAGCCCCACAGACAGTCGACGCATCAGTCGCAGTGATACCTTCCACGAGGAGACTTTGACAATGCCACTGAGGATGTTTACCGCAGTTGTAAACGAAACGTCTGGAAGACAGATCTCCAGCAGACCACGGCATAACAGCCTGGAAGATACTTCATTCTTTCATCCATCTCATGAATTAATGAGGGTTGACAGATCCCAATTTCTCATTCATAATTACAGTTGAACCACTCATAAGTCCATCTTCTGATTCAGGTTTCTTTCCTTAATCTTTAAAGATGCAAATTGTAGGAATGAAGTTGCTTTCAGCATTGCAGCAGGTGATAACTGTTTTAGTTTCTCCTTTTTCTCTAAAAGCTATTTGGTATAAAGTACGATAACCTCTTTCTGCAACCACTTTGTCTGGTCTAGGATTCATTTGAAACTCTGTTTCACCATGTTGTACAGGTATCCAGGCTTACCCAGTAAAGTGTTTGCTATTAATTCATCCAGAACTAAGGAAAAATGCATTGCGATTGCTTCCTTATTCATTGCCATAGCCCTGTCAACAGAAAACTCTATAACAATTCGTCCCACCACTCCTGACATGCTCCATGGCCATTTGTAGGAGTTCTTCAGTCCACTAACCTCTATTTGGTGTTTGAACAAATGTGTGAGGCATTTTCCTACAAAAAGAAACTTTCCATACATGGCAAATGAAATTCTGCATCTTACCCGGAGAAAACAGTGGCATCTCACCCCAAAGATCAGGGTGAGATGCCCTTTACTTAACTGACACAATATGGCCAATGCAGAGCAACTGCACATGGCAACCTACAGTACAAAGTATCCACTACACTCAGCAAATTTAACATTTCCTCCTCTACTTCATTCATAAGCTGATACATGCTTGAAAATAACTATGTTCCATTAACAAGGTATCAGTTTCACTTCTTACCTTGTGGTTTCAAAGGAGGAAAACAGTTCATAGGGTGATATGTGCACTTGCCTTAACTTCCTACTACAGACAGCAAGTATGGCATAGGTTGGAGTCATGATCTAGTGCTACCTGACAGAACTGCATGCATCCCCCTGATAGGCATCTTCCCCTGATCCACTCTAAAGTTACTCTTTGCTGTTATTGTCACAGTAAATTGTAATAATACTGCTCTGCATCAAAAATATTTTCAAATGAATGCATGCTCCAAAACAGAATTTTTGCACTGAGTTAAACAGTGTCATCTGTTTGTTTATTCTACCACATCAGGATTTCCAGAAAATCAAGAATTTGTTTCATAAAATTGGATATTGTGAGTCAGTTTGTATGTGCCCTAGAAAAGGACAGTGTTTTAAGTGCATATGTAGAGTGATCTCACAGAATTACCTTAACCTCTTGAGTGCTATGAACGTAAAATCACGTCCATTAAAAATGGCAGATAAGCGCTATAGGCGCGTATACACATCCTGTGTGTTTGTGCATTTAACCCTTATTTATCCCTTATCTAACTCAACTTATTTTAATTTCTCCCTGTTATGAAACATTTAAGTAAATTCTATATACTTCACTGGGTTACCTTTATATGTTCTTCTGCAGCGATATGCTTCAAAACAGGGATAAACACACAAGAGCACATCTCCACATTCGCAGCACATCATCCCAGTTTTCAGATTTTCTACCCCCAGTATGAAGAGGCCTCTCAATATGGTATTGTTCAATTAGGCTGCAAGCTATTGATAGTCAGAAGTCCAGGTAGGTCATTGTCCTGTGTGGGTTTAGAGCTCTCCAAATTACCAAACAATTGTATATGGTTATATCCAGCTGGTGCAAAAATAACTTTTTATGCCATTTAACTGTTTTTCGTAAAGAGGGATATGCTTGCAATACCTGATCTACTAGATCGACGCCACCCATATGGACATTGTATTCCTGGATATTGTCAGGCTTGAAAATGCACATTTTGGTATGGGCATCTGTTTTTCCAGTGTCAATCGTCAAAATCTTAGAACTGCAGTTGGATAATGCTGTAACTACCCTCCTGTCCTGCCAGGCAAGATAGGTCAAAAGTAGGAGCTGACGCACCTCCATTTCCCCTCTCCTTAGAGTCCTTGTATTCACATCTTTCGGCAAACCAATATGATTTGAACGTACTGTTCCAATTGCATTAGTCTTTCTTTTGTATAAGGCCATGTATAATTTAGGAGAGCTATACCAGTTATCTAAGTACACAGTCCTACCCTGATCAAGCACAGGTTCCATTAAGTGCATTACTATGGAGCCAGATAAGCCCAAACCTTTGTCTCCAGTATTGTCAGTCCCTTGACCAGTGTAAATGCAGCTATTGTAAAGATATTCCATTTTACTTTCACAAACATCAAAACTCTTATGCCAAATCTGGCCCTTTTTGTTTTGATGTATTGCTTCCAACCTAAGCGGGCCTTCCAAAGCATTAGGCTTTCATCAACAGTGACCTTTTCACCAGGCACATAATTTTCTTTGAATTTTGAAATAATATAATTTTTGAAATTATATTATAAATAATATAATTGAAAGACCTAATTTTGTGCTGTTTGTCATTTACATTCTCTGTGCAGGTGAAATGAAGGAACTGCAAAATTGAACTAAACCTGTTACTTGACATACATTTTCCAAAAAAAGGAGTAGCTAGCATGTCATCTGTGGACCAGTACATGCATAATGCAGGTTTACGAATAACACCCATAAGTATAATTAGACCAAGTAGCCTGTAAATCTCATTGAGTGTTATTTCTGTCCACCTTTGAATTCTGCTCTTAGGCCTTAATTTACCTTTAGAGAGCAGGTCTTCCTTCACCTTACTCGCATATACATTTGTTTCCATAACAATGAGAGACTAAGTCAGTAGTAAAAAATTATGTGAAAATGTCAATTGGTTGGCTATCAGAAGTCAGCTGAGCCTGGGGTTGAACACCAGAGCCTGTGCTCGTGAAGATGTGCGTATTTGTGTTGCAGTTGTTTTCAGCACTCCACAATGTTGATTCCTCACAAACACCTAAAGAAAGTTGGTCACGTTCTTCCTCACTGCTACTCATACCTATATCAAAACTCCCCTCAAATTCGGAAAATTCGCCATCAATATCCAAATCGCTGTCATACAGCAAGAAGTCCTACTCATTATCTTGTGTAATTTCAGAAGTTCTTACACTTCCACCACTCGCCAAGCTTTTTGCGGCACTGCTTGTTGATGCCATGTTTTAGCTCTGAGATGTAATACTGAAAAGCTTCTCACTTCAGCTACAAGCAGGAAAGTATATGTATGTATTTCAACAAGGAAAGAAACGGAGCCTGCTACCCAAGTTACGAAAAATGCATAAGGAAAAGTTGCAAACATACTTTATTCTGATGACTCACAGACCACATGTACACTATGCTTTGTTTTGCTGATGCACAGGCCACACATACAATGGGTCGACTACTGGTTCTTTCAGAGAACTTATGTTAGATGCGTTCGACAGAGGAAAGTTAGCTTTTCACCACAATGAAACAAAATAGTGCCATTACAAAATTTGTTAATGCAGCTCTACTTTGCTGATGACGTACATGTATAGTGTATATAACGAGTTTTATACCAGTTTTTGTTTCATTAAAATAACTTAATATTTACACACAATACAGCTGTGTATTTATGAAACGCTTTTAGCACATTTAACAATTTAAATACCCTGTGCTGGATATTGGGTAGCAGTTCTCGGCCCGAGGAGGTTTTAAATGGCCAGCACTCAAGAGGTTATATAAGCTAAAAGCAGGTGTTTTTACTAGACCTCAGATCAGGAAATTAATGTGTGACACCATTTTTAAGCATACAATAAGCCAAACAGAAAAGCAAGCATGCAATAGCTATAAAGGCATAAAAAATTTCCTAGGAAACAGATGGAGTCCAGAATACAAAATCATTGTGAACACTGAGACAGAATATATGGTTAGACCCCGAAAGGAAAGCATTTATGTAAATATTTGTAGCAAATGTAATTTATTTTTTATGTTGGTAAGGATTAGTTGAGTAATGAAAATGTGTTGCTATTTTTTCAATTGTTACAAAAAATAGAATTGTTTAAAAATGTCATAAATGTTAAGTTTCATGTTTAAATTTAATATGTATAAATATAAGAACCATATAGGTATATTTAATGTTAAAAGTGAAGGGAGGGATCGCTTCCCTAACATTACAGGAACTATTTAGTGTAGGAGAATTTCAAAGTGTAATTCATGGCAAAAATGAGTGCATATGTGCATGAATAAACAAGAGCTTTATGTAAAGAGATGCCAATTTTTCTCAGTAGCGTCTCTGAGTTTGAAAAGTGAAGACAGATGTGGGTCTAAAATATTTGATAAAGTGAAAAGACTGTCAAGAAAGTATACACAGTCAATTTAATTGTAACGAGTGTAACAGATGAACGAAAAAAGTATAAATAAAAGTGATATAGTGAAGTTACATCCTGTGTTCGTTCATTTCACCCTATACCACGACCTGAGATAAAGAAAAGAATCTCATAGCTCAACGCAAAGCATAATTAATTTTAAAAACTCAGCATCAAATGGCTTGTCCAAACGCGCGGCACGAATATTGGGTGAAATGAAAGTCCACCGAAAATGAACTTACACGAAATACCAAGTGATGCCAGTCTATGCGCGAAAATGGAAGAAGACACCATTGAACAATCCATCTAAGTTGAAGATGACAGGAGACGTTATTAAGCTGGAATCAACGGGGGAAGTGTCAACGAACGCCAACGGATGCCTATCCATCGACGCGGAGAACATCAAAGGACGTCTCATGAAGCCAACCACTGAGGGGATGGACGTAATGAAATAAACCAACAAAAAAAAGTAGGACTAAAAATTTTTATTTAAAATATACCTTACTTTTATATATGTTACTAAGAAATAGTAAAAAAGTAGGACTTTTAAGCCCAACTGAACTGAATCAAAAAACGAAAATGTCACAAAAAGGAAAAGAAGTAGCAACAGGAATAGTGGAAGGGGCAGATAAGCCTAGTTATCAGATAGAAACAGAAAGTGAGGAAGAAGTAGCAGTAATAGGAAAAGACCAAAGGTTACTAATGATCATGTTTGAAAAATTAGAACAGAGTATAGGTCAGAAAATGGAGGACGTGAGACAGGACTTAGAACAGAACAAGAAAGAGATAAGACAGGACTTAGAACAGAATAAGAAAGAGATAGGTCTGAAAATGGAACAGAAAACGGAGGAAGTGAGACAGGACTTAGGGCAGAAAATAGAATTGGGAAGGTAGGAACGTAAAGAAAACATGAAAGTAATGGAAAGTAATTTGAAATTAGTACATAAAAACATAAATGAAACAAAGAAAGCTTTAGAAGCTAGGATAGCAACCATAGGAGACAGGATGGGAAAAATAGAAATGGAAATGAAAGAAAACAAGAATGTATTAGAAGGAGAAATTGGTAGATGTATGTAGGTAGGCCTGCCTCAGTAGTGTGATGGTTAGCGTGTCTGCCTCACGTTCAAGAGGTCACGAGTTCAAATCTTGCTTAGGGTAAGTTATCCGGGTAAGGTTTTTTTCCAAGGTTTTCCCTACCCTGAGAAGACGAATGTCGGGTAACTTAAAGCTCTGTGCTCATTTGAGCATCATTTCACCCATTTCATTTCATTCATTCGTCCGATATGACACAATGTTGGAGGACGTTAATTAAAAAAAAAAAAAAGAAAAGAATTGGTAGATTTAGGGATGAAATAACAGAGTGTAATGCAAGTGTAGACTGTAAGATTACAAATGTTAAAGTAGAAATAACTGAGGAATTAAGGAAAGAAATTGAAGCAGTGAAAAAAGGAATTGTTAGTGAAACTGTAGAACAAATTGTCATTCCTAAACTTAAGACTGTGGCTGATGTAGTATAATCACAACAAGATGCTGTGAATGACATAAAACAGTCACTTAGAAATGAAGAATGATTTAAAATAAATTTGTGAAGAAATGAGAAAAGGAAAAGAAAATTTGGCTAATGTAAATGATGTTGTGAATACACTACAAAGGCAAAATGATGATTTAGACGTAAGTGATGTTCAAGATGAAAGTTATTTGAATAATGTACAAAATGTTGACTCACCATATAGAGATAGAGGTTCACAATTAAACAATAACACAACTCATAACACATGCTACACCAACAGCATACTGCACGAAATCACACCACCTACATTTGACGAGGAGAAGGGAGACGATCCAAAACTCTTTGTTAAAGAGATGGAAGAGTATTTTAAAGTGAAAAGGATACCAAATGAGCTTAGGATGATGATAGTCCAGAAAAGCTTGAAAAACAAAGCATTAGAATGGCTAAGGTTAACACTAGCAGGTCACGAATCATATAGCTCATTCAGGAATCTATTCCTATCAAGGTATTGGGGCCCAGCTAAGCAGAACCAGACAAGGGTAGAGTTAGCAACAGGAAGATATGATCCGGCCAAAGGGTTATCGCTAGTCGATTATTTTATGAAAGTAGCCAACAAAGGGAAGCTATTAGACCCTAACCTGTCGGAAGCAAAGTTAATTACCAACAAAACAAGACATTTCCCAGACACAGAGAGAACAGAGTTAATTGTTGCAAGGCCAGTAGATTTTGCAGACATGATAGAACTACTAACAGCCTTCGAAACGCAAAATGGTCGGCTTAATGAGCAAACACATAGAGATGGTCACCCAAACTCACCAATCTTAAACAGAAGCATGACTACAAACAACCAGAGCGAGAGGGAAGATAGAAATACTAGGAGCACCCATGACAGGGGAAGAGCGGCATACAATTTCCCACGACCACACAATCATGGCGAAAGGATGGAGAACACGAGGCCGCGGTACCACGACACGATACCAAGGGGTGAATTGAGATACCGAACACATAGGTATGATCGTGGGAGACCAGGAGACCATACCCATCAAGTAGATCACATACGGTTCTGTTGAGAATACTTGAACTACCAAAGGGGCAGAAACCAATGGAACACTGGCAACATAAGACAGCGGGAAGTGAACGAAGACATGCCAAATAGAGTGGATTGTGCACAGAACACAGAAACAACAATCGCCACTAACACCCACGGAAATTATCACGACTAAGTTCCCCCCAAGTGAGTGGATGACCAACACAAAAACCTAAGCGATTGACAATTGACATCGACACCACGATGGCTGCCCAAAGGGAATTAACAGGAAAGGAAAACTGTCAATTGGCATTCAGAAGATTGCAGCAAAAAGCAGAAAAGGGGAGAAATAAAGTGAAAAGGTACATCAGGAAATGGTCCCCACAAATCAGAGAAAAGGTGCTCCTAAGAAGGCACAAAGCATCCAAGGCATCTGAAAAAATATCTGGGAAAATGGAACTATTGTACACTGGACCGCTGGTCATAATGAAACAGCTGGGTGACCACACATATGAACTACAGAATTCAAATGCCAAGTTGGTAAGAAAATATCACAAAAACAAATTAAAACCATATAAAGAAAGGACCAAATAGTCTTTGCCAACAAATATGTAAGGCAGGAACAGTAGAGATGAGGAAAAACAATAAGCTTTTTTGGGTTTCTGATAGAAAATTATATACAGGTTGGAAGATACAACAGGAAAGGAAATCAACATAGTCATTGGCTATAATGACCACCAAGAGTATTGCCAACAAAGACAGGTGGGAACACTGATTGTCATTAAAGAAATGAATTATAGCGATGAAGAAAATGTGTTTTTGACATAAGGGTGTCAAGGACAAAAATAAGAAGGAGTCAATTGTGGTGACAAAGAGAAAATATTTTTGACACAAGGGTGTCGAGGGTGGATTAAGAAGAAAAATAATATAGTTGCAGAATAATTATAAATATAGAAGTTTTCTCTTATAGAGATAAGAGATGACAATTAGTAAAGAGAGAAAAACCATGGACAGAAAAGCAATGCCCATAGATTAAGATGGGTATGGCCAATGTTGAGCTTAAAGGAATGTCGGCAAACTAAACAATAGTGAATAAGAACCCAATGTCATAATAATATCATTAGTAACACCAGAGTTTAAGAACTGAATCAATGACCTGCCTACACATAATAAGCTTGCAAGACAAAGAAAGCAAAGAACTGAATAAAATTGCCATAAGTATGGTCATAATCATTAGTTCAAGATTTGTATCCTGTTTCTCTCTCCTCATAACAAAGAACATAAGTCAAAGGGCACATAATAAATCATGATACACTTAAATAATATTTGTGTCAATGTCAAATGTAAAAACTTAGGAATGTTCTTGGTACTGTGTTGTGTAGTAACTGAATATATTAAAATTATAAAGGTCTGCTGTGTCATGCCAAACCAAAAAACAAAAACATACAGCAAAGAAGACTGTAAAGAAAAAATCTGATGTCTTGCACTCACATGACTTTCTCTACTCTTGTACTAACCATTCTTACAAACTCTTATTCCTATATCTTCTTTCTTGTTAGTTGAGACAAACATTTGTACAAATTATCTTATTGCTTATTTCATTGTAGGTGCAAAGGGAATGTTAGAATATAGTAGGCTTTGTGCGATAATCAAATGTTTGAGATTCTGTTGTCTTTGCACACTTGACACATTAAAAAAAAAAAGAACAGCGATGATCCATTTCACGAAAGTTCTAAGTTTTCTGAAACTCACACACATAACAAGGAATATCTCCGAAATGGTTCACCCTACAAGAATATTTATTGAGACATAAATTGTGTATTTTAGCAAGATCTACATTTTTTGTATAGTATGATTTGGTCTATCTCTGACGGTTTACCAGTTATGCAAAAGTGGTCCAGAGTAAATACGACTACAGGGGCTATAGCCAGAAAATTCAAGATATAAATTTCATTTGTCATCAAAATATCTCAAACATATGACATTTTAATAAAAATCGTTAGAGCCATTTTCAAGAAAATAAAACTTTTCGAAAATTTTTCCATGTAAAGGGTAGTTTAGGGTGGGGCTATTTTCTTCAAAATCTTCGTGTCACATCCTTGAAAGATATTAAACTCAAATACCAACCAACTTTCCGTTTTTGAGTTATGCTGTCCAAAGACTGACAGACTGACAGACTGTCAGACAGACTGACACACACACGCCTTTTTCTAAAAATGCTTTTTTTGGATTCAGGGGGCCTCAAAACATGTATTTCCGGTGAAATCTCGACATCCAATTTTTGGGTGGAATACAATACTTCCCCTACTTACCAGTAGAGAAAGTAAAAAGGGTACTGTACAAAGTAAAAAGATTGTATCAAAGGAATAGGGAGAAGTGTTGTATTGTGTTTCAAGATTATGAATATATGTGACAACTTGAAAAACAAAACAAGGGGCATGTGAGACAGAATATATGGTTAGACCCCGAAACGAAAGCATTTATGTAAATATTTGTTTCAAATGTAATTTATTTTTTATGTTGGTAAGGATTAGTTGAGTAATGAAAACGTGTTGCTATTATTTAAATTGTTATGAAAAATAGAACTGTTTAAAAACGTCATAAATGTTAAGTTTCATGTTTAAATTTAATATGTATAAATATAAGAACCATATAGGTATATTTAATGTTAAAAGTGAAGGGAGGATAGATAAAGATTGCTTCCCTAACATTACAGGAACTATTTGGCGTAGGAGAATCTCAAAGTGTAATTTGCGGCAAAAATGAGCGCATACACGCATGAATACACAAGAGCATTATGTAAAGAGGCGCCAATTTTTGTCAGTAGCGTCTCTGAGTTTGGAAAGCAAAGACACGTTTTTGTAATGCGCGTAGATGTGGGTCTAAAATATTTTATAAAGTGAAAAGACTGTCAAGAAAGTATATACAGATGCAACGAAAGTCAATTTAATTGTAACGAGTGTAACAGATGGACAAAAAAAGTATAAATAAAAGTGATATAGTGAAGTTACATCCTGTGTTCATTCATTTCACCCTATACCATGACCTGAGATAAAGAAAAGAATCTCATAGCTCAACGCAAAGCATAATTCATTTTAAAAACTCATCACCAACACCATGATGGAAAATTTGAGAAAACTAGGTTGTAACATCAATTTGAAGTTATACTTTCTACATGCTCACATTAATTATTTTCCAGACTTTTGTCTTGTGTTTTACTGTGAGGAACAGGGTGAACATTTTCACCAAGATTTGAAAGGTATTGAAAGAAAATACCATGATGTTTGGACAGTTAGCATGATGGCAGTCTACTACTGGTGTCTGAAAAGTTGAGCTTGTTACCAAACCATTTATTGACTTGAACTAAGAAAAATAAAGAATAACAACATAGAAAATAAAACTAAGAAGTTAAACAAAGAACATCAACTGCACTCGAAAGTTTCTGGGTTCTCCACTAGGAACCGCCACAACATCAACATTTTTTTTCAAAATGCAGAGCAGTATGATATTTTGGTTTGCAGATAAATAAAGATTTCACTGTAACACAGACAAGAACAAATACCTGATCCATCTGCTTCCAAGCTGTACACTGCAGCTCCACACTGCTGTTCTTCTGAAACTAT
This sequence comes from Tenodera sinensis, assembly GCA_030765045.1. NCBI lineage: Eukaryota > Metazoa > Arthropoda > Insecta > Mantodea > Mantidae > Tenodera > Tenodera sinensis. The sequence goes on along the minus strand of CM060964.1, from coordinate 231,754,538 downwards.
CACTTTTCGTTTTTTGGGGAATATCTTCATCTGAAATTTTAACAAAGGAAATGCTTAAGCAAAGATTAAACAAACCAATATCACTTGCACTATGAGGAGTTAAAATCCTGAACCCTAATGTAAGTGGTATTGATAATCCTAAGCTAAGAATAGTTTCTTATTTTGCTCCTATACATGGTATAATTGAAATACACTTCATTTTTCAAAACATGATAACCCTATCCCACTCCTCTACCACAGGTTTGTGGTTTAAAAGTATAAAGGAAACAGAAGACTGGCTACATTGCCTCTTGCCCTGTTTATGAGGATTGCCTGTTGTTTACTAATGGTTATTACTATACCTCGAGCTTTTAGTTCCAAAAAATCTTAAATTAGGTACCTAAAATAGATTCGATCACAAATCAAAATAGATTCTAAAATTACAAAAATAGGTGACCAAAAAGGACTTTTTCTCATTACAAATTGGCCGAAACATTTGACAGTGTCTTTGTACATGTCCATAATTAAGTCACAGTAAATGGCTAACACCTTTTCTAAGATTTCCACTCACAAAGTGCATCGCTTGTCAGATAACACCTGGGTTTGTTTGAACCACTGATTTGACTTTTTCAGAAACTTTTTCACCAGCATAACCAGGAACCAAGTTGATTTTTTCTGTTACCCTTTCTATCAATCACAGTTGCATGTAGACCGGTTTGCCTGAAGACTCTAGAGCAGATATGGGGAAGAGAGGTGACACGAATGCAATCAAGTATTTACCCTCTCCACTTACTCACCAGTTCTCTGAGGTAGGCAGACAATAGTGAGAGGCATGGCCTGGTAGCTAACCACTGTGAGGTAGTGGACAGGGTTGAAACTATAATGTAGAGGAAGTGACACATTGAGTCAGTTCTCCCCATCTATGTTCTAGAGCATTAATAGTGGGGACTAGAAATACATAATGCAATTTGATGAATACAGTATAATGGACAATTGTTGGATCCTGCAGAAGTTCTCACTGCAAACTCACCCAGTTCCAAAAGAATGTTCTTAATGCCCTCCATATTATGCATTGTTCACTGTGATTGTTGTCAAGGCACAGCATTGGCATATTACCAAATGAAGAAATTGAAAAATGTAAAATTAGGTAAAAATAGGTACTAGCATGAAATTAGGTATTTTTAGGTTGTACAGGACCACGATTTTTGAACATATATTTCCATAATTTAGTATATAAGTTTTATGTGCTATACATCATGAGGAACTAAATAGGTTTTTACCTCAAATCTGAGGTCTAGTTAGTACCCAGTGGCAGCGGGAGCGGGCCTCTTTGGAGGCCATCATGCTTTGAAAAATACTATACTATGCATAGTTTTCTTAATAACATTGTCGTTTACCAAGCATGGCTTGACCTCAATGAGGCTGCATGCAATATAAACCACCTGAAATATTGTGCATGTTTGGTTAATGATTAACTCGAGAAAATTTTATATTAGAAATGACTAATATCATACTAATATTCAATGTAAAAAGAACAACTTTATCAGCATAGAATTACATTTAAAGCTAAATAAAAATATTATTAAAAAGCTTACTTAGAATGCTCTCTTATACCATTGGTTTAAATGATGGTCCTTAGTTTGTTACACCTTATGTTTAGGCACATGTAAAATACTGATTGCAATATATATCCAACAGTGAACTATTTTCTTTCTGTTTTCTAATGTATAAAGCATATCTGCACTCCTGTATATCGATGAGTAGTTATTCTTTCAATTCTGACAATATGGTCCACGAGTGAATGAGTGAGTGATTAGAGTTTAAGGGCCTGTCGACAGCTAGGTCATTCGAGCTCCAAGTCAAAAGATAAAAAACGGAAAAAACTCACCATCACTTAAAACTCAAAGTTAAATATTAAAACGGAAGCTAAAACACATAAAAAGTAAAACAGTTAAAACGTAAAACTTGTCTAAAAGGTAACCTCAGAACAGTTAAAACATGTAAAGTGATCTAAAAAGGTAAGTAGCAGAGATGGTTTCTATGAGGAGGGAAGGAACATCCTCCTCAAATTTTTTATGCATTTATAAATGTTATATTAATCTTAAAATTCAAGCAAAATTGAATAAATTTTGAATTTGAAGCTATTATATTAAGGTATGCTGGTTTATACCACATGATACTTTACGAGTGTCCGCGCAGCAGAGGAAACTTATCACTTTCCTCCACTACCATAGTAAATGTGCATAGAACATAGCGCTACAGGGACCAGAGAGAGAAGCAGATTTTTAATGCAGCTTATGAATAGCTGATGAGGATTCTCTCCTCTCGAACTGCGCCTGCGCTAAGTCCCTGAAGGCTGGAACGTTGCGGATAATTCCTCTCTGAGGCACGAGAGTTGGAACCAGCAAAGGTATTAATACTATTGCTGCCATCTAGTGATTTTATTTTCAACCAGATCTATTAACAGGTCTTTTCCCTTCACGGATATGTTGATCATTGTGCATTGTAAACCTTTCAGTCACTTATTTTGTTGCTGCTCCTTTTTCAGTAATATTCTACTGTGTTTCTTCCAACGTGCGAGTAAGACGGTGAAGTTTTGCTTTTTTAATTTGTTGTTATAACACAAGGTGAAGGTGAGTGTAAATAAGTGACTCAAAATAACCTCAAACATGAAGAATACTTTACTGTCAATAGTGCTTCTATTTTTAATATTCAACATATTATCAAGTTTAGTGGATATCGTGTGTCTGTTAGGAAGGCAAGAACTAGCTGTCAGAGGACACAATGACAGTGAATTATGATCAAACCAAGGGAACTACTGCAAGCTTTTCAAGTTATTGATGAAACACGACGAAGTACTTCAGACACATTTAAATAATTCTAAAGCATTCATCGGCTTGTCAAAAACCATTCAAAATGATTTAATTGAATCTGTTGCAGGCCTTGTAAGGAAAGAAATAGAGGATGAAATTCATAAAGCTGCCTTCTTTGCAGTGGAGGCTGATGAAACTTTGAACGTCTCTCTCACAGAGCAGTGCTCAATAATTTTAAGATATGTAGATCCATGTGGCTACATTCAAGAACGATTTTTTGGTTTCTGCAGTGTTGGTGGAGATAGAACAGCCAATGCCCTATACAAATTACTGGATCAGCAGTTAGAGCCATTAAATTATGACAGAAAACTTGTTGTGCAGTCTTATGATGGCGTTGCTGTTATGGCCGGAAAACTAAACGGCTTGCAGACGAAGATCAAGCAGAAAGCAAAACAGGCATTATTTATACACTGTCATGCACACAGGCTTAATCTTGTGCTGTCACATAGCACAAGGTCTTCTTTGCTAGTATCAGTGGTTTGCCCACATTTTTTCATCAATCCTGAAAACAAATGGAGGCTCTTACCAATATGACCAAACTTTGACTGCCTAAAAATGCCCAAACAAGATAGAACTTCAAATCATGTTTGGTAGAATCTGTAAAATTGCTCAGTGAACGTCTTCTGGCAATGTTTTCTGAAATGCTGGAAGAAACAAAAAACTGGGATGATGCTACAATTAGAGAAGCAAATGGCTACATTCGTCTATTGGAAGACTTTGAACTCAACTTCTTGCTTTCGGTTTTCAGTGGAGTATTTTCGAAAACTGCCATTCTTTTCTATATACTCCAGCTTAAAACCAATGACATTGATTTCTGCTGTAGGAGAGTTCTTGAAATGGTTCATTTCCTGCATAAATCTAGAAATGACGCAGCCTATAATGAACACTTCAAATTGGCTGCTAATGAAACTGGTGAAGAGTTTCCTAAAATTAAGAATAGGCACCTTGCAGCTGTTGATCCCAAAACTCATTTCCGCCAGTTGTATTTCAACATAATGGATACACTAGCAATGCAGATGGAAGTCAGGTTCGAAGATCTGAAGAAATTATTATTTATTAATTTGCTTGACGCTTCGAAATTTGAAGATTTTTCCAAGACGTTCCCAGATGTTGAATTTTCATCCTTATTGAACTGTTTCCCGGAACAATTTGATAGCGAGTTGCTTAAAAACGAACTTGTAGTGTTTTACAACAACTGTGATTTGCAGCAGAACTGTACCAAAGTCCAGGAGTTAAAGAGTCCTCTTTGTTAAGGAAGGCATTCATTAATGTCTTCCCAACGTCTACAAATTGACATGCTTAATTGCTACAATACCTGTGTCGATAACAAGTGTTGAAAGAAGCTTTTCTACACTGAAAAGTATAAAAACTTCCTGTAGAAACACTATGGGTCAAGACGGATTATGTTCTCTTGCTCTCATGTCTATCTATCAAAAAAGACTTGTTGCAGCTGGAAAAAGATCCAAAATGGCATGATATAGTAATGGAAGATTTTGCAACAGCAAAACAGCGAAGGGCAGAGTTCTTCTACCAATAAAAGGCATTGCATTTTACCCTTACAAATGCATGCCAGTTTTGCATGAATTATTATTTAAGGTTTCATAATTTTATGCAGTTAAATTCTTTCCTCCTCTAAACAATTGTGCACAAGCCGCCACTGGTAAGCAGATAAAATGTAAAAGATAAAAAGTAAAACCGTGAAATAAAGTTTAAACCTGCTTACCAAAGCTAATACTGCCGACGTATATGGTCCATGACTTTTGGGCAAACCTTGTTCTACTAAGCGTTGGTTAGACCCATTTATTGGTAGGAGGTCATAGCAAATGGTGTTGTTACCACCAATGGTAGAATGACAATGAAGATGGAGATGGCACGAGAGGATTTACAACTTTTACCATGGACTTCAAACTGCATTTGGCTTGGAATACTTCATGAGTCAGAGGTGATGGCCTGAATATGGGTAACATAAAATTCCCTCTACCGAGCTAGGAATTGAACCACAGAATCTCACTACAAGAGGAACAAATGAAGTCACTGGTCTGTCCTGGGACTTAAACAGCCAAAAATAAAAGCTGAATAATGTCAAATTAAATATCACCAGGCACCCCATAAGCCTGCACGAGAATGATGTTTAGGAAATTCCCTCCCATGCCAAGCAAACGTTTTGCATGGAAAATTTGTGCTTACTGCTTTATCTTCTGGAGATGGTTCTAAATTTAGAAATAAAGTATTTTGAAATTTCTGCAAATTGGGTCTATAAAATAAGGATAAAACTTTTGAGAGAAATATGGTGTTCACTAAGTATACTATTTAAGTAATATAACTTTCTTAATGAGAGTAAATATTTATAAAATATTTGCTACTGTATGTTTAAATCGCAAAATGGAACTGGGTAGAGAAAATAATGTATTTATAACTCATTTGTTTTTCTTTTTCTTTTTTTGGTTGCACTTTCTTTATCTTTCTATATTTTCAGCATCAACAACTGCCTTTTGGCTATTTTTATATTTGATCACTCAAGCCATATTCTGACTTAAAAAAAGCCCCCTAGCCTGCACAATCGCAGGCTAGAGGGCTCCTGTATCTTCTTAGTTCGGTGTCTTTTTTATATTCCGAACTATTTGCGCATCTTTATTGGTTCCTCAATTACAATGCTGCAGTTATTTATATGACAGGAAGGAATGAATATACTAATACATAATGTCTACACATTACCTAATTAAATGTTATCCCCCCCCCCCCCCCCCCATTAATTTCATATTTATTCCATGATTTTAGTGCTACATACAGTTTTAAATATGCAATCTAATTACATTTACATGTAATCACCAATTCATCTTACCAATATATTAAGAATATATAACCTAATTACATTTTACATAACTTATTATATGTTACCCCATTTATATAGCTACATGTTATGCCCCAGTTGATTTATCTTTATTAAACAATACCACAATTCATACAATTGAAAACAGAATACACAGTATATTAATCTAAACTAATGTTTAACCTAAGTCCTAACTAAGCGTATAACTACGAATGTCATGTCCAGTAGATCCAGTCAGATGAATGTCAAATCCAGTGCTGTCTTCTCTGTGGTCATGGATTTCTTCTAAATTTGGCTGCCTCTTTTGTGGAAACAGAGTTTGCTAGTTTATCTAGCCACATCCACAGTCTTCGGCGACGTACCACCGAGTAGATAGTTCTGTCCTATATGTATGAGAGGGCCATTGCCCTCCCAGACATCCACAGCGGACATTCCCCTAGCGCATGTTCGGGCGTGTCTATGGCATCACAGCAACAGTTGCCACTCTCCCTCAGACCAAGCCGCATGAGATACGCACCATAGGGTCCATGTCCCGTGATGTAGTGGATTAATCCTTTTGAAGGCTTGAAGTATCTCATGCAGAGTCTCTCAGCAACATCTGGGAAAATATCATAGGTTCTCCTACCTGTAGTGCTCGTCTCCCATTCATGTTGCCATTCACTGATAAGTCGTTCTGACTAGTTACAATATACATTTGCAACCAAAAGCCTGACTTTTCATAACTGGACATTTTGAAGGGATTTCCAAATGCTAGATTTTTGTTAGCTGTTCAATACTGTAATTGCTAGCTCTCTTCATAAGGAATGAAATAAATATGCATAATAGTGTGAAGTGTTAGAATGATTACCTTTTGGGTAAGAAATTCTGGAGAAAGGTTTGATCAGCTAGCTTGCACAGCCATGGAAAGAATGATTGAGTGCACTCTGAGGGCAGAAAATTTCTAAGTCCCACTTCGTATCACAGCTCAGTTTGCATTGGCCAATATTTGCAATATGCAGCTAAACTGAGCTAATAGTCTCAGCGGCATAAGTTGTGGTCTGTTAAACACATATATAGACTGTCTCTTGAATCATGTTTGCATTTGTATTGGTTCCTGATAAAGAAAGAGGGGATGGTGTGAGAACTAACGTCATACTATTCTTCGTTAGCCAATTTGTTAACAAACCCAAAGGTGTTTCTGCCCCATGCTATGTGCATTGGTAGTTCTACATATAGGAGGAGCAGTGATTTCCAGTCAACCGAAACAACCAATGACACATTTCATAAGACATGAAGTACCCTGAATACAATAAATTAGTCATGTTACCATATAAAATGTGGCCGGTGTTACAGCGTACCTATATGGATGTGCCAGTAGACATTTTGAACCCCAAACAAATACAGCTCAGAGGTAACACACACGCTTTGAGAACTGGGGAACTTACGTTCAAACCTCAGCGACAGAATATACTTTTTTCCTTTATTTTGTTTCCTCTGTTCTCATGTTCTACTTTGTATTTTTAATTTAAAGTAATATAGATTTTATGCAACATTAGTTATGAATTGAGCATTAGATATATGCAAATATATGTATGTAGGTATCTATGTAATAGTCAACTCTTTCAACTACTCATAACGAGCTCAATTCTTGTATCATTGATTTCCTTCTGTGTCCGTCACACACGTATGCTTAGTTGCATTCATCAACGAAAGAGGTCGCCAATCACTAAGTAGCCTATAGTGAAGCATTCATTCATAATTTAGCAATGGCAGAAGCTGTTGATAAACGTTCTGCTGGTTTCACAGGGCTATTTGGCCACCAAAGCTGGTAGCACTTGTGGTGTTGCACAGTCCACTGCGAGGAGGTGGACAAAATCATATTGCGAAGATGCGCAGGTTGTTGCAAGGAAGACTACAGAATGTCCACGTGTATCTACCAAGAATTAAGATAGATCTCTCTTGGCAGAGGTGGAAAGAGATCCATTTCTAACCACTGCTGACTATAAGGCATTGTCTTTATTTCCAGATAGTGCACGGATGGTTAGCAACCGTAGTAAAGGTACTGGAATCCAGCGTAGACGTGCAAAAATAAGGAAGTACTAACTGAAGCCCACAAAATCGACAGGTTGGCATTTGCTATACAGTATGAGAACTTCGATTGGAGCATGTAATTTTCTCGGACAAAGCTGTGTTCTGTGCTGTGAATACCAGTTTGACTGTGTTTGTTTACAGGCCCAGTGGGACTCGCTATAACAGACGCTATCTGACTACTCGCGCAAGGAGTGGTTGAATGAGCATTTTTGTTTGGACATGGATGTCTCAAGAAAGTACAGGAATGCTGGAACATATTCATGAAAAGCTGAATAGAGAAACCTATTCTGAAATTTTAGAACATGTTCTACTTCCGTCTGCCCGAGAGCGTTATCCTGAAGGAATTATTACATTCCAACAGGATAATCATTCTGTCCACAAGTCAGGCAAGGTCCAAAAGTGGTTTTCAGAGAACAGAGATATCTTAGAACTGATACCATGGCCTCCAAAGTCAGCAGATCTCAACCCAATTGAACATGTTTGGGCAAAAGTAAAGCAGAGGCTCTCTCAAGGTCCCAGATTAAATAATGCTACCAACTCTGGTGTGCCATTACAGACACTTGGGAGTCATTAGCAGAAAACGCTAATTATTTTAAAACATAGGTGGATTCCATGCCCCGAAGACTGAGGGCAGTGATAGCAAATAATGGAGACCACGTTAAGTATTAGAATTTATTTCTTGGTTTTTCTCTTGTTTTATTAGCATTTTGTTACATTTAAAAGCAAATGGAGATCAGGTTGCTGTATTTTTCTTTATTTTCTAGTTTGCGAGAACAGCAGATAAAGATTTCACATACAGTAGTCAATATTAGTTTACAGAATGTAATCTACATAGATATAAATGGTGTTCATATGAAATAAAAATAAAAAAGAAGAAATAAAAAACTACCTAGGTCCGGGGACTTGAACCTCCACTTGGCATAGCATACTGAGTTTCAAGCGCAGAATGTTAGCACTGAGCCATTTCCACCATGGACAACCTCTTCTCATTTACAGAGAACTCTAATGGACAACTCAATCCTCAGGATTTGACTTTCGTATTTCGTGAGCGTTTCTGTGCATGTTGGCGAAGAACCACTCTTTTGATTGTACCCTGGTTGCTATTTTATGTTACAAAGTAACAAACTGTATCTTATCTCACTGTGTACAAGCCTGCTTTGGAGCATACTGCATGTGCCACGTGTGAACTGTGCTTTGGTTACTTTGTGTACTCCCATGCAGCCGAAGCGACACTTAGAAAATTTACAGCACTCAATCTTTTTTCCATGGCTGTACCTACTATAAATTCAAACAATGTCAACTTGGTGACAGGAGTAGACATGTAGTGTATACCTACTTGATATATACACTGTAAATCATATACAAACTGAAAATGATACACATTGTTTAGCATCCCTTGTTGAGCATAGAAGTGCTTATGGATTTTGTTATCCAGTTAACCCATGAAAAACTTTCGGTTTAATAATTCTTCATTTTCAATTATCCACACAAAGTATGAAATTACACTTTGGTGAAATACCACACAAATACATAGACATGAAAAGATATCTATGTCACAAGGAAACAAAAAAGCAATTAAAGAATTACAAAATGTAGATGTACAGCATTTGGGCAGACCAATTTTTAAAAATTATAAGAGTTTAACTGTTCCCTGAATGTAGTATACACGTGAAAGCAAAAAAATATTGTATTAGATAAAGAGTGGCAACAAACGAAAAAAAATATTTATAAATATCATTTCAGAAATAATAATGAATATTTTAGAACAACCCTTAGGAGTATTTTAAGCAACTGAGATGTAAAAGGTATGGGTAAACAACTGTTCAATAAGTTATCTAAAGAGATACAAACAAATGAGGCTGACAAATTTATATTAAAATTGGTAAAAGAAATATTTACTATATAATGCTTTTTATGGTCTAGAACAGGATCCCCAACAGGCCGCATGTTCGGGCAGAAGTAAATGCCCTCAAGCCCTGACCGTCCAGTTGCGGGCAAGAAATGTGGGTGCTATAGTGGCGGAATTACGATTGTGTAAATTAACTTACACTTTTACTGTCAATTACATAATAATGACAGTAGTATTTAATACTCTATAGTACTGATAACTAATATAATACAAAATAAAATCTTATTGACAGGAAATTCAATTAACAAAATACAAACACTCGTATAAAACTAATAAACTAAATAGATAATGTAATATTATACAGAAGTTTCTTCTTGTTGGTACTATGAAATTCGATAAAGTAAACAACAGAAATAAACAAAATATTCTTCAAACAAAAGTCTCCATGAAAACTACTCCTTCTTAGTTATCTGACAATCGCCATGATTTTTGCAGTTGTCTGTTTTCCACCAGCTGTTCAATACATGGGACTACTGTTAATGAGCTACCCAACCCAATCACAAACATGCTTTCAAGTGTTCATCACTTAATTGTTCTGTTCCCGAACATGTACAAAATTCTTCCTGCTAGATTGTGAAGTTTGGGAAATCTTTTGCATTTTACAGAGGTGTAGAAATGGTTTATACCTTTTCTATTTTGATATTTGTCTTTTAACACAATATCATTTTTAAAATCTATTACTTCCAACTGCAGTCAACGGGACTATCAAGGATATATACTGAAAATGGTGGTGAGAATATACCCTGTGAGGAATATTAAAAGCAAAACCTGCGTAAACAAGATTTTAAATGATTGGATACCATCATACGGGCCAGTCAAGGCTATACTGTCTGAGAACGCTACTGTTCATAAGAGCAAGATTTTTATTTCCTCCTTAAAGGACAATATAATTCGTTGGTGTATTACCCACAAGGCAACCCATGTGAGAGAGTCATGCGTGACCTGGGTATATACTTTAGGGTTCTGTGCCACGCAAACCACCGTGGATGGTACCACCACTGCAAGACCATCGAGAAGATTTTGAACCACTCTTTTAACCCAACAACTGGATTTTCACCACACCAATTAATGACTGGTCAACCCCCAGAGTCCCTGGTGCTTAATGTTCCAATAGAGAAAGGCTTAGTGAAGAATGGAAGTGTGCGGAAGCCTTCAGAAGAATAAGGGAAAAAGCCGAAAAGAGAATTGCCAAAGTTAAGAGGAGAAAAATCAATGGGATCCCCATATAGGGGATGAAGTACTAGTAAGACAATTTCACCCATCCAGTGCCGAAAAGAAAATCTACTGGAGAATGAATCTACTTTACAAGGGACCCTTAAAAATACCAAACAAATTTGGCGATCATACATACAAAATTATGGATAGCAACAAAGTAATAGGAAAATACCACAAGACATTATTGAAACGCTACAAAAGAAATAACGTAGGGACAGACATGAGACAAAATAATGATGCTTCCTAAGGTGAGAATAACCATAGTACCGAATAATGTAACAATATAAATATATGTTTTTCCTGTATATAATAATGTTAGATTTGTTAACATGTTCATGATTTGGTTGTCGAGAGGCATTCACCGAAATGTATGTAATGTACTGTTTTGTTTTATACTCATTGTATTTTAGTGTTTGTGTGGAAATTACCTACATTCCGATGAGAGGCATTTGAGGCAATATTTTCTGCATGAGCCCCCTGGAGAGATTAAATGCAAAATTGTAGGGGTAGCGGAAAGGCCTCCTAAAGTTATAAATAGTGAATATAGTCTGCAAAAATTTATGTTCAATTGTCTTCTTCTTCACAGCTTGGATTGGCGTCATATGGAAATCGTGAAGTCCGCGTAATTTGGAAAGTTATCTGCGTATAGTGTTTTATTGGAAGAACATTGTGTTGTAAAAGATAACAGAATTAACAACGCAGAGAACAAACATATAGATTGTTAGGTGGGGTAAAAATAGAAGAAGATTACAAACTCACAAATATACATAGTCCGTTATTAGGGGAGTGTGAACCCCATAGTGCATTAGAGAAAGGACGCCAATCCAGAATATTTGTGTTATTTATTTGTGATATAAAGGAACAATAAACAAGTTTTTAATGAGGAAATGGAACTTAATCATTCTTGTAAAGTGTTGATCCGTACCGCGCCCTGAGATACATCGAGAAAGCTGATAAAAATATTTGAGTTTCATAGCTACAAAATGGTGCTTATGTGGGGCAAATGGATCAATATTTAAAGAGTCATTGTGGATATTGTGGAACCTCCAGCTCCTGCAAATAAATAACCGTTCCACACTAATAAGCAGAATAGGCACAAACATATGAAATAGGCATTTATAGGCATTATAAAACTAAGAATTTTGCCTTATAATTGTAGGAAACGTGATTACAACTTAAAAGCCTATGTTTCAGAACAAAAGAATAAAACAGGCAGATAGGGGAAAATCCGCTACCTAATCATAAGGATACACCCCTCTCGTATCCTTCCAGTTCGGAAGTAGCATGCAAATTCAGTCACTTCCATCTTGTGTTCAAAGAATACATAAATGTTCCAGTGAAAAACAGTTCTGGCACAATATATTAACCTGTTTATGAAGTCTGAAAGGCATGCTGACCTAGGTTCACTTCAACACCTTCCCTTTGAGAAAAGGGGCTCGCTGAACTAATAATGGTGTAATTTATTTAAAGTGATTGGCGGTAAGGGCTGAATAAATCTGAAGACCCAATATAATCCTTTTAAAATGGTTACCATTAGACAACTAACACCTTTATCTAATAGTTTGTACCATAATAGTTTTAGTTCTATTTGATCAAACACTTTCTCTAAGTCAATAAAAGTGATACAAACATTTTTTCATTTTTATTTTTGAAATATTAGTCACTTAAAGTTTTTATAATAAATAGATTGTCAACAGTTCACCTTCCTTTCCAGAAGCCCATTTGAAATTCCTCTACTTATGTTTGGCATCTGCCATAAATCTTGTATAGATTTTCCCCACATTTAATAGTAACACTATGCCTCAATAATTGTTTGGTTTATCCATATCCTCTTTACCATTATATGATTGCTTTTTGCTAACTTTCCAGTGCACATCCTTTAGTTCTCACATTAAGCAGACATGTTAATACCTGAACTCAATCTACATTTCTACCGCATTCCTTTATAAATTCCCCTAGTAGACCATCTATCCCTGGTGTTTTGTTCTTTTTAATTTCTTTTTAATCTCATACATTACTTCTTACTCAGTTATAAAAGTATCCAAAATCTCAATGTAGTTTTCTAATTCTGGAGTTACCTTTACATCCTTAAAACTTTGGCTCTTCTTTACTTTACATCCTGCAAAATTATTTCTAACTTCCAACGTCAGTTGCAGTATTATGTCTTATAAGGAGTCATGAATATGATCGAACATAACAAAATAACTTCAAATAGACTCTAAAACAGTCAGAAATACATCAATTTGCTTGAAGTAAAACAAATGAAAGCTAAGTCCACTGTCAATACTTGCTGCATATGCATGGAGTGGTAGCAGACAGTAGTTGTCTTGCTGTCAACATTGCTCCCACAATCACCCAAGTCCTGTTAGCTGACATTTTATTTACATTCTAAGCTATTCAACTAAACCACAGGGTAAATTTGAGATATCCTTGATCAGCTCTTGAAACAGATCAGCTTTTCTGTTTCTGTAATTTTGGTGCCACAGGGACGTCTATTTCAGCCTGTCTGATGCTGACCCTTGATAAGCAATGCCAGAGAGATCACAACACGACTCAGTGTTATTCGTGTGGGAACTTGTTATTGGGTCCACAAAATGCGGGCTGTGATTTACAGTTAGGTGGGCTGCAAAATCCCCAGCCATTAAGCCATTGTATACACCCCAGCAATCAGTGTGGACTGCACTGGCAAGATCCTCAATTAAAGCAAAGAGGATGGCACAATCTCTGTAATTATTGGGGCATACTGTCATCTGTATCCATTGGTGACCACATCAATCATCCTGAGTATCCAGTTTCCTTTCATGATGTGGCCGCAATGTTATTTCCTCCATCCAATTTTACATTCATCAATCTGAACGATGTGGCCTGCACCACCTATTTTGCCCCTATTGATGTATTTGTTGTTCACTGAGGATATACACACCTCCTGATAACAGCTACATCAATCAGCTATTGTTTTATGGCTTATGCTTGTGTCTCCAATAGAACAATGGATAACAGTTTGCTTGTACAAAAATGCAAGGGTATAGCTGAGTTTAACTAGGAGTACTTGAGCAGGTGATAACCCAGAGTTCTTCAATCAAGTATGCTTTGCCATGGACTCTGAAAACCATAGCCCTTGGCTACATGAAAATATCTTGTATCTACAATCCTGTTTCGTAATGTGGTAAAGGGCAGCATTGCAGTCCCCACATAACATGTGTATTTTTAATACTTTTGTCAATAAGAACTGCATGCACTGTTTGTGACTGTAACGCCATGGTGTGGGATCAACAATATTAATGAACCTAGCCATAGTGAAACATAACTTACAATTATTAAATTAATTTACTGAATGGTAGAGATCAAACAAGATATTATTTTTCACAATAAACAGCTAAGGTACTTTGCTTCTAACAATGGCACATGCAGTGAACACAAGTATAGCTTTAATACCACCTGCAAGACGTATCCAGGGTATTGGTGCAGGGGTTGGCAGCAAATGGCTTTGCAACTATTGAGATCACCTGCACTGCTATTCCATGGTAACTTCAGCTGGTTCCATCGTGATCATTTAACCATTTCTAGTGTTGGGCTTAGAAAGAATTTTTGTGGGACATAAAGCAAAGAATATCCAAAATTGTCAATACATATACAGAGTAGAAAAATAAACTAACCAATCTCCTTGGTTTATAAAGGTAGAGCCACATATTTTTTATACAATGCTTTTATACTCTTCCATATTTAGCTTCACTTTCAGTAATAATATTAGTTTGCTGTTATCTTTTATTCTCCACAAATATTTTACTTTCTAGTAATTCATAATAGTAGTATTTGCTTTTTAGATATTTCTCTTTAGATTGAATATTCCCTACTTCCCTCCACTATACAAACTTCACCTTTACAATACTTTTGTTTATTTTACATTCATTGTCAAACCAATCTTCCCTGTTTTTCACTTTCATATTGCCTCCTACCTTTTATTGTATTTTCAATTTCATATTCTTTTAAATTATTTAGCATCCCATATTGATTTACTTCATATCTCATAGTCAAGGACATACTGAACATTAAGTTTACACTTTTCCTTCCAAATTCTCCTTTCTCCTGTGTCCCCTATTGGGCAGTTGTTACATTCTGCAATTTAATTTTTGTTTTTATATTGGTTGGGTTCTAAGACAAAAGATTTCTTCTTCAGTGTAATAGAACTCTCCAATTTTCATTGTGCTAAGTAAAATAAAAGTCATTAAGCACATAGCGATTATTACTGATGATCACTCTTGTAAAGAATTTTCTTAGTTTTATTTCTAAATATACAAGTGTTTGAGCGATTCCTTTTCGTAGCTTTTTCTTAATAAAGTATCGTATTTCATTGCATAATCGTCACATTTTTTATGTTTTTTTTTTTCAAGTAAAAACACACAGTGCAACAATTATGCTTTTTTCATATACCCTAAAAGCCCTTAAATATGTTTTAAAACTTTATGATTACTGATTATAATTGTTGAACATATCAAATATGTTCACTTACATTGTAATATTTCTCTATACTGTAAAACCAACATTTACCCAAGCAAACATTTGGAACATTTCTCTAAATTACTTCCAATAATCCCTAAACTACCTATACAGAAATAAGGATTACAGAAGAAGGCTAAACTGGTGCATCCTACCCCTCCAAAAATTGTAAGAGATGAATGTAATGAAAATACCTAAATTAGAGGTTTACGAGAAGATTTAAACAATTGGAAAGCCTGGAAGACAACCAACCACCATTTTTAAGACATGTTCTTTTATAGTGAAATCATTGCAGAATGTCACTAAAGGACTCCATCTTGTTATTACTGTGTATGCGCAGAATTTCCCAATCAGGTACAGACGAAATCTGCAAAAACAAGTTATTTGAATCCTGTGCATACACACACACAAACCTAGATATCTTAATAACCTTCAGCTAAATTTCAATACCACAGGATCCTGTCATCCCGTTCACATATAGACACACTAACCTAGGCATCATTGTCTAACCTCAGGCTAAATTTCAAAACCACAAGCCCCTGTCATTTTACTGCTTGTTTTTCACTCATATGTTAGCAGCTCTTCACTTCTAAAAGTGCATCAATGAGAAGCATAAAATTCCCCTACTGGCAGAAGTGCAAACTTACCAGAGGGTCTGGATAAGAATAGTTGAAATATTCTACAAATTTTAACCTGTACAAGTGTGTTGTTAGGAACCAGAAACCAGTACTTGGTCATTCCATTTTCAGCATTGAACACTACTATACTGCTTGCAAAAGTTAAAGGCATGTGAATGCTGGCCAATGCTCAAGCGGAGCGCTGTTGCCAAGCATAGTGTGTGTACTGGCAGAGGTTCTGTACATAAGAGCATGTGAGATGCACGTACCTCATTCAGCAGCGCTGGTAAGAGGGGCAAGCTTAGGATTCGCTGGAGTCTGCAGTATGGACCACCTCCATATGCCTTTAACTTTTGTGAAGATTGTAAACGTAATTGCAATGTGTGTGCTGTCTTCCAGAACAAGATTAATCTCACCTCAGTGACTGCAGCAGTAGTGAAACCTCCTCTTAACATTTTTAGGTCACTGCTATTCATCAAATGCTTCACATGTGGTGCAGCTGTCAATTTCTGAGGTAAGGATAGCTCCATTATTTCACTATCATTTTGTGATCTTCCAACAACACAAATGCTTGTGGGACTCACCAACTCCATGTGTGTAATGACATTTATTAATTCAAGCATATGCAACTGTTTGTACCTGCAACAAGTAAGTGGCAGAGTAAAGTCTGATGAACACAATGAGATAGCTAACAATTAGCAATATCACAGTTTAACTAATCAAACCATAAGGATGAAATCAGAAATAGCAATCTCTTATACACAACATCTGGGTCCTCAACAGAGAAAGTTCCACTTCCCAAAGCTTTAACAGAGCTATATTATACTGTTTTATTTACTAATGTATGAAGTTAAAATTGAACTACATAGGTACTTATGTCACACTTCTCAAAGCATATTTTTGTGTCAAAATTACCAAACCAATGGTAAATTAAGAGTGCATTAGATTAGGGCTAGATCATAGATGGGGAGAAGTGACACATTTTGTCATCTCCCCTACATCCTACTTTTAAACCTGTCCACTCGGGTACACACGGTTAGATACCAGGCCATGCCCCCCTGCTGTTATCTATCTACCTCAGCGAACCGGTCAGTCCCTCACATTGTGTCAGTGGTGGAATCATGTTGCATAACAAGGTAAAACAAATTCTTCAAAGTCAAATGGAAACAAAAGTATTTTTGTGTTCCTAGTAAAAATAAAGCACTGCCAAAAGAAAATGCACGTAACATAATCACAAAATCAATACACCATGTTTCTATTCAGTTCAGCCACTGCATGCCTTGAAATTTACCTTGTTTATAAAGACATGTGGATAGGTAAACAAACAGAACTGGAAAAGACAGGTGGCCTGCATTTAGTGGTGGGGTAAAAGTAGAGAGGGTAAATACTTGATTGCATTCCTGTCATCCCTTTTTCCCATGCCTGGGCTAGATAAACTCCTCTGTGATTGTACTTCCACTTCTGCAGTGACACACATTCAACCACCAGTGGGTTTTAACAACAGGGTTCCAGCTTTTGATTTGTGTTGTAGGAAGTTGTCGTTTTATAGCTTTCAGCTATTCCTAAAGCTAACCTTCTGTAGCTTTTGTGTACATAACGTATTTCTCCACTAGTGTGGCATATAATATGAAAGAAAGTTAAAAGATGTGATACCGAAATTTAGATTTCCGATCGAATGGGCTTTTGAAAAAGACACGTTTTAATTTAATTGCCGGATATGAGATTTGCGATAAGTGTTAAGTAATAACATAAATAGATGATAGAGCAGGAAGTGTTGTAAGGTGAGTAAGATATGAGTAAATAATAGTCGTTAAATTTGTAGGATAAACGCATTATTGGTTTGAAATTAACGAGTCATGACGTCATACTACATAGTTTAAATACACGTTAGAAAGTCAAGTCTGCCAACCTTAAAAGTCGCGCGATATATTTAATAAAATATAAAGTAAACATCGTTTAATCCTAAGAAGGTAATTATATATTCGAAATTCATAAAAGAACATGTTATAATAGAAAGGGACATTTCTAAATTGCTGGAAAAGGAAATAGCATTTTGGATACGAGGCTTTCTTGGATGACGTCATGACATTCAAAATTGGAGAGAGAACGGTTTCTTAGCGTGGGTAAGAGAGAAAGCGTCTGGTCACTGCCCAGACCAGCACCGCACGTCGTGGAGTGCAGACGTGAGTGCGATTCTTGTGCGTGTAGCAGATCGGCATAGCTCCCGCAAGTATCGAAGATGCAATAAATAGTATGCAAAGATTTTCTTGGGTTGTCTATTACACACCTACGCAGACCCGAGATAAAATAAAGAGATCTCAAGCTGAGCTAGCGGGAACAAACCAAATCAACGGGCAACAACTAGAACCGAACAACGACTTCAGCATCAAATGGCGACCACGAGACCAACAACATTTAAGCATCAATGGCGACACGAGAAGTGAAGTACGACTTACAGCTTCAAATGGCGCCCAACGTGGGGCGTCGAAAGAATGGACCAACCCCAAGACGACCGAGCCAGCATCGAACCAGCAGACAAGAAGGTGCCCAGCGTGTCAACATCTGTGAAACGTGTAGTGAACAAGTTTAAGTGCAGTTAAAAAAAAAATAGTCAAATAGTGAAAATATTGAAAATTTTGGTGAGTAGAAAAACACATGTAAATAGCTTAGAAATGGAAGACAGTGATAGCGATTTTCTAGGTTTTGAGAGTCCGGAAATTGAGAAAAGTGTAAGTAGGATGGAAGAATATAGTCAGAATGTAATTGGTAGCAGAATATGCCAAGAAGTAGAAGATCAGAATGTTAGAGAAACACCTAGAGGTAGTTCAGAAATGTTTAGTAGTAATTCAGAAAGGCCAGCAATTATGTCAGAAATAGAGAATATGTTTCAAAAGATAATGAAAAAGATGAGTACAGAGTTAAGTCAAAAGATAGATGAAAATAGTAAAGAATTAAGAACAGTGAAAAAGATGAGTACAGAGTTAAGTCAAAAGATGAGTACAGAGTTAAGTCAAAAGATAGATGAAACTAGTAAAGAATTAAGAACAGAGTTAGGACAGAAATTAGAGAAGGGACAACAGGAATTGGGAATGCAATTGGAGAATCAGAAGAGAGCTTTAGAAACCTTTAGGGAAGAAGTTAGGGAGGAAATTAATAAAGTCAGTAGTGAAGTAAAAGAAAATAGAGAACAGGTTAAGGGAGAATTAGAGACAATAAGGCAAGAAGTAAAGAATTCTGAAAAGAAATTAGGTCAACAAGTGAGTGAAAAATTAGATAAAGAAAGGGAAAAAGTAACATATAGATTAGACAAACAAAGGGAAGAAATTAGAGAAGAGTTACAGGGGTGTAAAGTTAGAATAGAAAGATCTGATGTAGAAAGTGAAAGGCAGGCTAGAAATTTGGAGGATGTTACAGACCAAATAAAAGGGGTAGTAACAGAAATTACTCAGGTAAAAGAGGCCTTAGAAAATTTCAAATTAAATGAAAATGCATGTAATCACAACAATCTTAATAATGAAGCTGCAAGAAACGAGGCAATACCAGGTGTATCAGCTGACATTTCAATGCAAAATAGGGGTAACAGTAATTCCCATTCTGATCTCGGAAATAGTGCAGGGACAGGTGACAATTCAAATTTACATTGGCCTAACCATGTCTTAAATGAAATGACACCTCCAGTTTTTGAAAATGAAGATTCAGATGATCCTAAAGCCTTTTTAGAAGGGTTACAAGAGTACTTCACGGTGAAACGTATACCAGAGGAGTACAAGATGGTGATAGTAAGAAAATGCCTAAAGGGTAATGCTGCTAATTGGCTAGGCCTTTCTATGGGTAACAATAATGATTACAGGACCTTTAGGAACATCTTTTTAACCAGATATTGGGGAGCTAGTAGGCAGGCTAATATTAGAGTTGAATTAAGCAATGGAAAATTTAATCCTAGATCGGAGGAATCGATGGTCAACTATTTTATGAGAATAGCGAGAAAATCGAAAATGTTGGATCCTCCCTTAGATGAAAAAGATCTAATAAATATAGTTACTCCACATTTTCCGGAAACGCTTCAACACTACCTAATCATAGCCCGACCCGATAGCATTGCAGCTATGATCGAATTATTATCAGCCTTAGAAGTCAATAAGCCAAAACACGCATTTGGAAATAAATATGAAGAAAAAGAAACTGTCAATTCTTTCGGGCAAGGGGCACAGTATTATCAGAATAGAAGTGAGATTAGGGAAAGATATAAAGGACCAGTACCAAGGATGGAATCATTCCGGTGGGAAAATCAAGGTAGATATAACCAGGAAGGGCATCACCAAAATAGAAATGGTAATCAAAGGGGAAGAAATATAAGGGTGAATTATATGAATACAAATAGATTTGATCGAGGTAGACGGGGACGTTATTTTGGACATAGTAGAAATTCAAATGATGGGTATTGGACAAACGGAGATAATGAGTTTAGACCGAGGTCACCAAGACAGGGAGAAAGGTATTCTAATGGACGAAATTCCCCCGAAAATGCGGAAATGGTTGAGGCCATTAACACGGTCAAAAACATGGTAGGAAGTAACCCCGATTTAATGCAGGAAAACAGAAGTAACAATTCGGGAAATAGTACAGGAGCAATACCTAAAAATCAGGGAAACGCCAGACCCGGTCAAACGCGCCTTCAGTGAGAACTGGGTATCCTAGTAATGATTGTGATAAGTACTCGGAAATAAATAGTCCTGGAAGGCAAATGATGATACAAAAGAAAAGAGAATGGAAAAATAGAATTGACGAAAACGAAAAAGTAGGAGATCCACCTAAAATCAAAATTGGAGTAAATGGAAAACAATACAATGCAATTGTAGATACGGGATCAAATAGCACAGTATGCTCACAAAATTTTTATGATAATTTACAAAGTAGTGGTTTTAAAGTAATGTCTTTACCAGTTAATGGGATATATTGCTCGCTAGCTGTGGGAAAACGAAAAGAGAGAGTAAAATTTCAAGCAATGATAAATATTGAAATAAATGGGAGAATACTAGGAATTTTATTTCTGATTGTAGGAAGACTTGTGACAGATATTATAATAGGTTGTGATTGTCTTTATGCCTGGGAAGCTGTGGTGAATTTTAAAAACATGATTGTAGAAATGAAAGTTGAAGATGAGACCATTATAGTGCCTTTTGTGGAAGATAGTAGTTCAGAAACTATTGTACGAGAAAAAGAGGAAGAAGAAATCCAAGGGGATACATTCTTTGTAGAATATGTTAAAGTAGGAGCTATGGAATTAACTGAAGTAAATGTCAAAGAGTACAGTATCGATAATAAAGAAAATGTAGAATGGGATAAAAATGATTTCATAGACAATTTGAGGTTTTCTGATGCAACTAGGTACTATGATAGGGAGAGTAGTGAGGACTTAGAAGAATTGTTGAGGGAAAAAGTAACTCAGGCTGATCAACTAAATGAACAACAGAGGGATAAACTGTTTGAAATATTAATCCGAAATAAAGAAGTATTCTCTGAGAAACCTGGTAAATGTAATATTTATACTCATTCGTTTGAGATGATACCCATCAAACCTTTTACACATAAAGCGAGAGCTATCCCTAGTACCATAAGAGAAGAGGTAGATGCAGTTATAAAGTCAATGTTAGAAGATGAGGTTATTGAGATTTCGAATTCAGAATTTGTGAATCCCCTATGTATTGTAAATAAGGCCAATGGAAAGATTAGGGTGACATTAGACGCGAGAAAACTAAATCAACATTGTAAACCTGATAGATTTAGACCAGAAAGTGTAGAGGTAATATTGAACAAATTGCAGAAGGGCAAAATTTTTTCTACTCTAGATCTTACAGCATCTTTTTGGCAGATCCCACTTAGAGAAGATTTAAGAAAATATACAGCGTTTTTACATTCTGGGATACTATATCAGTTTCGAGTTTGCGCCTTTGGTATGAATACCAGTGGTAGTGCACTATTAAGAGCTTTGTATGAAATTTTTGGAGAAACCATAAAGAAATTTGTAGCTCAGTATGTGGATGATTTTGTAATTTTTTCAGAAAATATAGAGGATCATTTAAATCATATCAATTATGTGCTTAGTCAGTTAAAGAAAGCAAACATGACAATAAAGCCCAGTAAAACTGCATTCTTTGTGAAACAGACAGAATTTTTAGGTTATGTTATTTCAAATGAGGGAATCAGGCCTAATCCCGACAGAATTGAAAGCATAAATAAAATACCAGCTCCTAAAAATATAAAACAATTGAGAAGATTTCTTGGTATTCTAAATTATCAATCAAGATTTATCCTGGAATATGCAACCGTAGTAGCCCCATTAAGACAACTTTTGAGAAAAGATGTAAAATGGCAATGGTCATCAGTAGAACAAGAATCTTTCGAAAAGGTAAAAACATTGTTTGCAGCGTCAATTTTATTGGAAAAACCTAGGGAAGATCTCCCCTACATAATTTATACGGATGCTTCAGGACTTGGGTATGGTAGTGTCATATTACAAAAAGATGAGGAAGGAAAAGATCACCTCATTGCTGTAGCTTCAAGGGGGCTTTCAAGGACTGAATCACAGGCTTGCACTACAGAAAAAGAAATAGCAGCTATTTACTTTGCACTTGTAAAATTTAAGCAATATGTATATAACAACCCAGTAATAGTTTACACAGATCATGTTAGTTTGGCATTTATGAACTCTTGCAAACTCACAAGCACACATATTTCTAGATATATACATGAAATCACATCCCATAACATAGAAATCAAACACATAGCAGGAAGTCAAAATATTTTTAGTGATTTGTTATCAAGGATGAAAACCAATTACACAATACCAGATACAATTAGTGACAACAAACATGATGTAACCATACTATATTTGAAAACCTTAGAAGGGACTCAATTAGCTAAAGAATTTCGAAATTTAGAACAATTACAGACAGAGGACGATGAACTTAAGAAATTGAGAGAAAAGGCACAACCAATCACAGAAAATCTAAAAGATAATATAGGTATTTATGAGGGAAAAATCTATAAATTTCATGGAAGAATTGAACCTAAATGGAAAGTAATGGTACCAAAAGCTTTACAAGAGAAACTTATACTTGCTTATCACAAAACACTAGCTCATACAGGTAGTGAAAAGCTAATCATGGCCATTAGTGACCATTTTTATATAAAACATTTGGCAAAGAAAGTGAGAAAAATATGTTCAAGCTGTGATTTATGTCAAAGGGCCAAACCATTTAATATCAAATTTGATATAGAACCTCAGACAATCATAAGAGAAGGGAAAAATGTACTAGTTACTGCTGATGCACATGGGGGGCTACCAGTAGGACAATTTGGATGTAGATATATGTTTGTTCTTCATGATGTTTTTAGTAAATTTATTAAAATTTATCCTGTTAGGAATATCAGCAGCAAAACATGTGTAGGAAAGATAATAAAAGATTATGTGCCTAAATATGGCAAGATTCAGGCAATCTTAACAGATAATGCTACAGTTCATCGGAGCAAAATCTTTAAAGAAACCCTAGAAAATCATGAGATAAAGTTATATCATTGTTCCTCATACTTTCCATCAGGGAATCCAACAGAACGTGTCCTCCGAGATATAGGAATTTATTTACGTGTACTTACACATCATAATCACAAGGATTGGGTGAAATATTGTCCATTGATAGAAAAGATTATCAATCACACCATTAATGTAACTACTGGGTTTGCACCAATAAAATTAATGTTAGGGATTGAACCAGAACCAATATTGATCGGGGTACCAAAAACACTGAAAATTAATGACATTCAGTTAAGTGAAGAAGAAAGAGCGAAAATTGCTTTTGAACGAATCAAGAAAAAGGCAGAGAAGCGAAAATTAAAGAAAAAGAGTAGACAACATAAATGGGAACCTAAGATAGGCGATTGGGTACTAGTTAAAGACCATAAGTTATCAAGTGCCTTGCGAGGTAGGAACAAAAGGATGGAATTGTTATATAAAGGTCCTGCAGAAATTATATCCAAATTTGGTTATCATACCTATGAATTAAAAGATGTTAAAAATGAAAAATGTCTGGGAAGATGGCATAAACAACTCCTTCGACCATACAAGAAACCGTGTGGTACCTTGGAACCTTGATTTCATGTAAAATTCGAAGTGTCATTTGTATATTGGCGCCCAATCAGCTTTGAGATAAAATGTAAATGTTAGCTTACTTGAAAATCATATATTGGTCAGGTACTTACATATTCATGAAAAATGCAGAATGTGAATTGCTATATACTACAAAGAGCTTAAAAATATATTGTATAGAGCTCACAATAACAGCTTCAAAAAGATTGTTAAAATGTTCATCTCCGCATGGAGAGAAAACAGAATATTTACTTTGTAAACATTTGTTAAAATATTTAGATGTATAGATAGTTATCACAGCAAGACAAAGAAAGAACTTGTCTGAAGAGTGTAATGGATTTATATAAATATATGTACATTTTAGTGCTTAAAGGATCTAGTACAGATATGTGTTACAATAACAAAAGTGAAAAATCACAGTGCAAGTGATAGTGAGAGCGAAGTGAGCAAACATGAACTAAAAGAAGGAAGTATAAAGAAAGACTCTTGAAATTTAACCTTTATATAAAAGCTTCACAGAAGAAACCATAACATATTGTAATTAGTATTTAAGGATTAATGTTTAGTCAAGTGTACAATTGTTTGTCATGTTAAAAAGATTAATGAGAAGATATGTTAATAACCAATTTCAAAACAGTGTAATTGAAAATTGTATATAATGGGAGTGTTGCCGATTATTCAAAATACAGGAGTAATTTTTAATTTTTCTTTCGGGCAAGACATTTACATTATTTTATTATGAAATAATAAAATAATATAAATGGGGGCATTTGATACCGAAATTTAGATTTCCGATCGAATGGGCTTTTGAAAAAGACACGTTTTAATTTAATTGCCGGATATGAGATTTGTGATAAGTGTTAAGTAATAACATAAATAGATGATAGAGCAGGAAGTGTTGTAAGGTGAGCAAGATATGAGTAAATAATAGTCGTTAAATTTGTAGGATAAACGCATTATTGGTTTGAAATTAACGAGTCATGACGTCATACTACATAGTTTAAATACACGTTAGAAAGTCAAGTCTGCCAACCTTAAAAGTCGCGCGATATATTTAATAAAATATAAAGTAAACATCGTTTAATCCTAAGAAGGTAATTATATATTCGAAATTCATAAAAGAACATGTTATAATAGAAAGGGACATTTCTAAATTGCGGGAAAAGGAAATAGCATTTTGGATACGAGGCTTTCTTGGATGACGTCATGACATTCAAAATTGGAGAGAGAACGGTTTCTTAGCGTGGGTAAGAGAGAAAGCGTCTGGTCACTGCCCAGACCAGCACCGCACGTCGTGGAGTGCAGACGTGAGTGCGATTCTTGTGCGTGTAGCAGATCGGCATAGCTCCCGCAAGTATCGAAGATGCAATAAATAGTATGCAAAGATTTTCTTGGGTTGTCTATTACACACCTACGCAGACCCGAGATAAAATAAAGAGATCTCAAGCTGAGCTAGCGGGAACAAACCAAATCAACGGGCAACAACTAGAACCGAACAACGACTTCAGCATCAAATGGCGACCACGAGACCAACAACATTTAAGCATCAATGGCGACACGAGAAGTGAAGTACGACTTACAGCTTCAGATGCAACATTATAATAATAATGACGTATCAAAAAATGCAGATAGTGGCAATCTAATTATATCACAGTATGTAAATGATAGCTATTGTCAGTGAAGGTGACAATAACACAGCAATCAAGAGTCTTCAAGAATATGCATTAAAAGTAGAGGAATGCTGCCAAAGGTGGAAAAGGCTTAACTAGTATACCTAGGTCCTCAAATAAATGAATTAAATCAAAATAGCATGTTGTAAATACCTTATTACACTCCATGGCAATCAAGAAGGGGACTGACAGTTGTTGGCAGAAAATTTTAAATGAATGGGAGCAGGTGAATACATTGTATTGGTTGTCATAGCATCAAAAAGAAGGACTAATTAGAGCTAAGATGTTTCCAGAGCAACAGAAGATCCAAACACCTTGTTGCCAATATTGCAGACATGTGATTAGCATGTGCCTGATGAACAAACCAGCACTAACATAAACTGCATGCTGCAGTATCTATAAACAATGCCTCCCAGCTAGCAGTGCTTGCATCAGTTAAACTCCCTGTGTGCTGACAAGTTCGTTTTCATCATTCTATGGTTATTTGCCTTGTGTTTACCAACATGTACCATGGTCTGTTTCTGTGCATGTGTTGTGAACATTTGCAACTGTGCTAACAGTCTGTATTGGTAAAGGCATTCTTACTAAAGATTATGCAGTTGATGGCACTGCTGCAGAATACAGTCACAAAATAGTTATACTTCCCCTTTATCATTGCTATTTTAACCTGATTGAATTAATTTGGGTCAAAGTGAAGTGTTATGTTGGGTGAAATAACAAAATTAAAAGAAAAAATTATTTTGTCGTTTAATGACACACTCAATTGCCAGGATCACGTTAGCATCACCAGTGTACCTGAATTTCATCCCATAGTTCTTTTACATGACAGTAAATCTACTGACATGAAGCTGTCCTTTTTAAGCTCACTTAAAAGCCATTGGTCTGAGTCGGATTTGAGCCCACAACCTTGGGATCAGTAGGCCAGCATCTAACCAACTGAGCCACCAAGACCAACTGAAACAATAAAACATGTAAAAGGCAGTTGAACATGGGAAAAGAAAGGAGTTTTAGAAGAAAGCGTAGAACAGCTTGTCAGCAACACCAGCAACAATGTAATGCAAACAATTCAGATATTAGCAGTATTTTCCCACTACAATAAGCATCCATACTTCATAGGTATGTTTCTTTTGTTACAAAAGTCTTTATACTGATATATGCATGCATGAATATTAAAAATATAAGCACTATTAATAACAGTGAAGTATTCTTCATGTTTGAGGTCATTTTCAGTCACTTTTTTAAACTCACCTTCATTTAAAATGCTTTAAAAACTGGAAACATTTTCAGGATCGTTTGATCCTATTTTCAGCCGTTGGGTGACTGACGCTATCCTCCTGCTCCCTCTCTCTTCAACATTAAATGAAGTGTTAAAGCTCTGCACCCCTAACACCAGATGGCAGCAGGACGATTGTAGCAGAGAGAGGGAACAGGAGGATAGCGTCAGTCATCCAATGACTGAAGACGGGATCGAATGATCCTGAAAAGGTTTCCAGTTTTTAAAATCTTTTAAGTGAATGTGAGTATAAAAAAGTGACTCAAAATGACCTCAAACATGTACATGCATGTTCTATCCTTTGCATATTAGATTCACTATTTTACTATGGTCTTCAAATACTAATACAAATGATACCCACTCTACATTCCAGGCACAATCCAATTGTGTTCTTCCACAATATCCTAATGTGTTCTCCACGTTGTCGCAATAAGTGGCTCTCTCTGCAAAATGTCGATTCCTTTCTTGATTGACGCCAATTATAGTGTAGTGTGGAATTGATTAGGCCACGTAGAAAGCCCGTAATTCACCCACCCATTCTTTCTAGGATGCCTTCTTCTATAGGAAAATAATTTCATAAGGAAAACAGACATGGTCATTTTCCCACTTCAGAGTATTTGCAATGGGCACTACCAACCTAAATGAGAAGTGAAATTTGCTCGATTGGTGATGTTTTGATTTGCATTTATCATTGGGGTTTAGCTACACAGATCCTAGCGCTATGATCTATTGTTGCTTCACAGTTGCAGTCAAGTCACTCTACTTATAAAAAACATCCCTCAGCTACACACTGCTGTTTATAGCCCTCAACCCCTCAGTTGCACTAAATCAGTATAATTATTTATATGCTGCCAGCTGAGTATACAAATTCTGTGACAAAAGAATACAGATAATGCAATGTAAACTATGTGGCTCAATTATTATTTAGGCCAACAAACTTACTGCTGGTGTTTTTAAACACACAAGCCGTGTGTGGGCAATGTTTGAGAGGTAGAATTGGAACTGAAAAATTCAATGCTATAGCTGGGATTTAAACCACAAGTCTGCGGTTCAAATCCCGACTGTGTGTGGCTCAGCTTTAGTACTTGGTTCCAAAATAAAAGCACAGATAAAAGTATGATGTGTTTGGAGTTAATGTTGTCACTTGTAGAGTAATTCACCCACCCAAACACCCATTTTAGGATGCTTTCTTTTATAGGAAAATAATATCACACAGACAACAAACATGGCTATCTTCCCACTATTGAGCATGCATGATGAGAACTGCCAACCTAGATTAGAAGTGAGAATCACTGAATTGACAGTGATCTGATCCTTTTTACCATTGGGGTTTAGCTACACGAGGCCGGTCAAATGCAAATACGATAGTAGCCACAGGCCTCATGGCTAAAGCTTAGAAGTGTTGTGATGTGCGAGAGAGAGCTGGCATGTTGTAGTGGCAATAGTGGATGGATAGGTACAACACATGCTTGTTATAGAATGTGGCAGTGTTTTATTAAATAAAATGTATATACATAAGTTTGACAAATAAAAGTAGTACCTACCTCTAAGACCACTTTGAAACTCTAAAAGAACAAATTTTGAGGTACAATCATTTCTAGCAAAGGTTCATTTATATTATCATATATTAAGAATTAAGATGCACTGATGTGACTTTTGGCAGTGTTTGAATGCAACAATATGTTTTGGCTGACGGTATTTGATAAATTAATTCTGAAAACAGCTTCAAGTGATGTCTGTCAAAGAGGTTCTTATCTCATACTTGTTGAAATTCATTAAAGAAAATAATTGTTCATAAACGTAGGAACTGCCAAACATTGCAATAGATCCCAGAGTGAGGAAATTCTTGATTGTGCTGCGACGGGCTGAGGGAGTAAATATAAGGTGGTGTGGGTAGGGTTGGGGCACCGTGGACAGGGCTGGTAGGAATGGCTATGGCACTTGTATGACCAGGGTGAGCTACACAGATCCTATGGCTATGCTCTGTCATTGTTTCACAGGTGTGGTCAGCTGCTTCACTCCTCTTATATAAAGAACATCCCTCAGCCATGCTTTCTGACTTAGGACCCTTAATTGCTCAGATACCCTTAGCAGCTTAGGATCCAATGGTGGTGTTTGTTAGTCATATGTTGGCAGCTCTGCATTTACAAAAGAGCTTGAGGAAGCAAGTGGGGTCTCTATAAACAAACATGGAAATATGTTGTTCCAAATCGGAACCAAGTATGAAACTTTGTCAAACTGTGTTTTATATAACATTTTAATATGTTAGTGATGTAATATTTGACAGTATGTATCATTTGGGTGACAAATTAAGTTATCCCTACATTTCCATGCATAGCGAGTTTTTGCTACTTCCTTTAGTGACCATTCAGTTCATTCTGCCTCAAAATAGCAATACCTTCTGCTATATAAGTAACATCACTTAAAAAGGAGGGTGGATTGGAACAATGGGGTAACATGGAGCAGAAAGATTAATTAATGAAAACAGGAAGAGAATGATAAAATTCTACATAGACAATGAACTCCTGATAGGCAATACTTTTTACCCCCATAAACAAATACATGAAATCACATTTAAATCCCAAGTAGAAATGTGAGGAGCACAATAGATTATATTACCTTTACAAAAAACACAAAATATGCTATAACCAATATTAGAGTACTCAGGAATGTAGAGATGGCAACAGAACAAACTATTAGTATGTGATACAAGATTTGGGAAACCAAGAAAACCAGAAGGAAAAGAATACAAAAGGATAAAAATTGGGAATCTAGAGGATAAAGAGAAGAGAAAGGCTTATGAAGAAAAGATAAAATTGGAACAGGTACAAAACAAAAATGGAGAAATGAACATGAACAAAAAATGGAGAACAATTAAGAAAGTCATGATAAGCTCAGTTAAGGAATTTAATGTCAGCCAGGATTTCAACTACAGACCTTCCGTTTGCCATGCAGTTGCTCTAACCATTAAACTACTGCGACAACTGAACTCTCCAACCGATTCATACTTCTCCCGATAGACCACAAAGGGAGTCTCAGAGACAAATATCCCAAGGGTGACTTACAATCATAAGTACTTTATGTCCCAGGATTAAATAACCTTTAGATGGTAATTATTATTTATTTATGACAACAAACTTAATAAAATAAACCACAGAACTTCCACTTGCCATGTGGTTCTGACTCCACCTCTCAAACATTGCCTACACAAGACTTGTATGTTGAAAAACACCAGCAATAAGTTTGTTGGCATAAATAAATAATCCACTGAGGAAACTTGTGGGACTGCTAAGATTAAGAAAAATTGTAAGCAGAGAAGACGGTGGAATGATACAACAAAAATAAAAGTTCAAGGGGAGAAAAGAACCTGGAAGGAATATATAGCAAATAAAACAGAACATAACTTGAAAAATTATGTTGAAGAAAGGAAGGAAGCCAAAATACCAATAAAGGAAGCAAGAAAGAAGTCCTGGGAAGACTTTGGTATAGAACTGGAAGACAAATTCCAAAACACAAATAGAGAATTTTGGCAAATGGTTAAACGAATGAAAGCAATGAAAACCTAAAGGTTCAGAAACATAAGGGATAGGAGTAATGAATAAAGCTAAAACAGAACTGAAAGAGATATTGAAGGTATGGTCAGAACATTATTAATTAGTATTTGCAGAAGGGAGGATAGTGAAAGGATGGAAAACCAGGAAAGAGAAGAAACATCAAATAATGAGACAAATGAGATGGTAATAGATATGATCGATTTAAGAATTGCAATGGAAAGAACGAGATTAAAAAAGGTAGGATAGGATAAAATAGCACCAGAAATGATAAAATATGCCGGATGAGCACACAAATGGTTAGTAGAAACCATGAATAATGCCTGGAGAACAGAGAAGATAACAGATGATTGGCAGAGGAATATCATAATACCTTTGAGAGGTAGAACTGGAACTTAAAAATTCAATGCCACAACTGGGATTTAAACCACAGACCTTCCGCTTACTGGGCGGCTGCTCTAACCACTGAGCTATTGTGACAAACTGCCAGAATGGCATTAAATTCTCAAATCAGTTCGTATTTCTCTCAAACTTTGCCCACACACGGCTTATGTATTTAAAAACACCAACAGTAAGTTTGTTGGCATAAATAAATAATCATAATACCTGTTTATAAAACTGGAGAAACTCTTTAATTGTGAAAATCACAGAGCAATCTGCCTCTCGTCAGTTCCTCTTAAATTATACTCAAGAATAATTGAGAGAAAATTAACAGGGAAGATGTATGTGACCTTTCTAGACTTAAAGGCTGCCTTTGATACAGCACAAAGAGAGGAGGTTTGGAATGCGCTAATGGAATTGGATGTGGATAAGAAATTAGAGTAACTAAGAGCTTGTACGAGAAGGCAGTGGGAATGGTAAGAATATTAAGAAGTCTATCAGAAGAGTTTGAAATTAAAAGGATCCTGTAGAATAGTGGCGTCACGTGGTCGACAGGCCGCTGTGTTGTGACTGAAGAGTGGTGTTATCAGCTGTCCTTCGATGCATTGGTGACGTATATGTCGCCAACGTCAGAAGTATGACATCCACGGAAGCATGTGAATGTTGCTCTTATTCTTAAGTTATTGTTTTGTAATTAAGTAATGTGACGTAAGTTCTTGTGCGGTGCGGTTGAGGTTTTAATCTGTATTCTACATACCTTTGAAAATTGAACTGAGGAAGAGATATTGTCGCCTTTTAGCGAGCTGTACAGTGTCAGGTTGGCAAGAAATATTTGTGCGTTGCAGCACTATGCTCTTCCGTAGTATGTCCGTGACAGACTACAACTGTCAGTGAACCACGTGACGCTGCTCTCCTACAGTTTTACCAAATGTAATATGTTTGAGATATTTTTATGGCAAATGAAATGTATATCTTGAATTTTCTGGCTATAGCCCATGTAGTCCTATTTACTTTGGATGAAGTTTGCATAACTGGTAAACTGTAAGAGATAGATCAATTCTTACTATACAAAAAAAATGTAGATCTTGTTAAAATACACAACTTATGTCTAAATAATTTTTTGTAGAATGAACCATTTAGGAAACATGTCTTGTTATTTGTGTGACTTTTGGAGTGCTTACGCTTCTGTCAAATGGAACATTGTTATTCACTTTTTTATATGTTAATCGTGCAAAGAGAAAGGAATTTGAAAACTTTAAAAGATTTGACTATCGCTTAAAGCCTATTCCCTGTCCTCCCATATTCCCCTTGCACCTACAAGGAAATAAACAATAAGATAATTTCTGCAAATGTTTATCTCAACTAACACGAAGGCAATATAAGAATAAGAGTTTGTAAGAATGGTTAGTACAAGAGTAGAGTAATGTGAGTGCACCATATCAGGTCTTTTATAAGTACGCTATTTACTGTTAGCCAGCGACAGGTCTAGAGCTTGGAGTTTCGGAAAGTGCTACGGGACCCTTTCTAAAGATGAGCCTCATAAAAGCAGCTTAGGCCACTATTATACAAGAAAACTAGGCTATTGGCTAGACCATTCGTTTCTCAGCAAAGCGGCCCAGGTTCGATCCCAGTCACCCAATGTGGGATTTGTGATGGAGGAAGTGGCGCTGAGGCAGGTTTGCTCCGTGTTCTCCGGTTTCCCCCGCCATCACATTCCACCGGTGCTCCATCTTCATTCCATGTATCATCAGTGTCACAGAACACCTAGCAGTAAGAACGGAAACTATGTGTTAAATCTTTGCCAACAAAACAGCGATCGAAGCGCTCCAAGTGCGGCGAGTTGGAACTAAAGTATGAAAAATCGCACTCCCGAATGCTCACGCTGCCAGTAGCTCTTACAGCATTTTTCATACCTGCCTACATGTTTGTTTCAGCTGATTGTCTGTCCTAATGCCATATTTCTACCGCTGACACGTGAAGTTTAACACATGAGTTTGTGATTACAGTTTTTAAGGGTGCTGCGTATTAAAGCTCACGCAAATTAACTTTTATGTGCTTTAATAAATTCGGCACTCTTAAAAACTGTAATCACAAATATGGTGGCTCACATATTAAACTTGATGCGTGAGCGGTAGAAATATGGCATTAGGACACACAATCAGCTGAAACTGACAGGTAAGCAGGTATAAAAACAGTTTATTTGTTATAATTTCTTTTTATTAAAATTGCCCAATAGTCTGTACATCAATAGCTTTTATGAAATATTAATGAGTTCTGTAATGGTTGCAGGTTCAAATGACTAGTTTTCTTAATAGCAACAAGATGTTTCTTTTTCACTTCTGACGCTGCCACTAATTACTTTGCATGGCATAAAGTAAATTATATTCTACTTTAATGAGGTACCTCAATGCAACCAAACATTAGGATGTGGTATTTGACAGGGAAATGGGAACAATTACACAAGTTTGACACTTTTATTTATTCCTTCTAGCATAACACAATTTGACATATTTGCGTAACAAGCACAAATAACCTCATAAAGAGGTTTCTGCATACATTATATACAACACTGTATTGCTCCATATGCGAACACCTGTTTTGTCATTCACTAGATCATTATTAGCCTGACAACAAAGTCCTCTTAACAGTTTCACTTCATTTAACACTTTCACACCATTTCACTCTATATTCAGCACCAGCACTGGACACCAAAAAGGCACAGCTTGCGAAGTTATACACCCACAATCACAGGAATACCTTTAACTCCAACTTTCCACCATACATATCCTAGAAGTAAACAAAAAACTATGCAACGAATAACAACATTTATGTATAACTAAAGTTTAGGTAATGAAAGTGACCTGGTTAAAGAAGGGCTAGGTCTTTATCATATTTACATTTAAAATATAGATAATTTTAGATGGATTATAATTAGGCTTAGTAGTCGAGCTACATTCAAAATGAATCAAGTCATCGGCTTTTGTAGTCATGTGACAGTGCACAGTGTGCGGAACCAGTTCTGTCTGCTGTTCAGACAGAACGTGCACAACTTCATTCTTTTTGTAGCTCACCTACTAAGCTTAGTTATAAACAATTTCAGCAGTTGTAAATATGATTATCTAGCACGTAATAAATTTTCTGCCAAAAGTCGCAGGTTTGCAATCTTAACACTCTCGTGACAACTTTAGCCAACACATTATTATAATATCAATATGCTCTATTTAACACATAATTCGGTTAACGGTTTGGCAAATAACACTTGAGAGTCAGATATCAAGAGTATGATTGTCTTGTTTTATAGACATTCATTAAAATATCGGTTATCCTGTGTTAGTGCGTCCTCACGTGGGTGATAGTCACTTTTTTGTGACTCATTCCCTTTAACTCGTTGGTGACGTATGTATTGCCAACGCTGGAAAATTGAAATCAGCGGAAGTATGTGAATGTCGCCAACCAACTAGTTAACGTTATAACGTTATTTGTTGTTGTTACTTAGAGTTATTGTTTTGTAATTAAGTGATGTGACTTAAGTTCTTGTGCGGTGCGGTTGTGGTTTTAATCTGTATTCTACATACGTTTGAAAATGAAAAATTGGACTGAGGAAGAGATATTGTTGCTCATCGAATGAAAATTACCACAACAGGCACAAGAGAAGGCGGTAAACCGAGAAGGAATGCTCTCGACGTTATTCTGGCAAATGTTCTACCTTTCTGGCTAAATACAACAGGTAAATATACTAACAGCAGTAATATATTATAGTTGTTGAATGTTAAGTTTAGTTTTAGCGAGTTGTACAATGCTAAGTTGGCGACAGATATTTGTGCCTTGCAGCGCCATGACATCACAGAACTGTCAGTGAATCACGTGAGGACGCTCTCGCACAGGTTTACCAAAATATCAATCATATGTTAATATACTTGTATGTTAATGTACATATAAATTCATTTATGTAAATTTGGTTTGGTTCGGCAAATACAAAACACTCAACTCTTGAAGGCAAGGTCAATGACTTACCTGTGAAAAAATTGTTTCATATGACAATTCTGTATTTGTTGAAATAGGTTATGATGAGCACGATTTCTATTATCCACAGTTTGTTGCATCCATTAGTATTTTCTAATGTGGTAGTGTTATTGCTGCATTTGCTTATTAATATAATTTAAAATATGTAACCGCAAACAGAGGCACTTGATTATCTCCAGCCAAGTAAAAAGTCTTAGTCAAATCATCATGTGCCTATTACTTTGCAGAACAACCAATGTGTAATTTTTTAAAAATGCATATTTCTTATAATATCCTGCAATTTTGATTACTATTCCACATCTTCTAAGGGTAGGTCAATTATGTATTTTACAACTTGTGCAACAAATGGATGCAATTAACTGCCACATGTGCGTAAAAAGCTATGATAAACATTTTGTTAAATACACTATCTTCATCCAATATCACTGGTACAGTAAGCAGCTCTTAAAACTTATTGAAAATAAATAACGTACCTTCAGATTCTAGCTTTAGTTTCCGCTGGGTATTTACACTGCAATGCTGCAAGAAATGTATCGTAGACATATCCCACTACCTGCGTGGCTGAAAATTAAATACAAATGAATACAATTATCAATTAAATACATGTTAACACTTCCACTGTTTTAACCTGTTAAAAGCATCTTACACCTAATTGCTACGTATTTCACCAATATTAATGGTAAATACCAATATTACACACACATATATTAAGTAGAAACAATGTAACTGTATAATTACCTCTCTGTCGAAGATCATTTAGCGACGAAGTGGCGACGAAAAACTTATATCAACATTCAACATAGCTGACGCTTCCAAGTTCCAGAACACCAAACGTTTGTTTTCGTTACAAAACCTCAAAACTTGAATTAGCCAATCAGATTTTCGTACGGGTCTAGCAGTGCCACTAGCGCCACTCTGTGTTGTGCCGATAGAACTACTAGAGCTGGTGGATTCGTGTTTCCAGTTCCGCAATCCAAGTGGGACCCCTATGATCAGTGTCACGAGCACAGGTCACGACTGTCACCGACTGCGGTGCTGTATGTCGTAAAAGCGGATATACGCAATCTTACAATATGATTTTTACCTTTTAATGGAGTCCAAAAACCAGTTGTCCTCGTCATCCTCTTCGTCTGTAAGGTTTAAATTATCAACCGACATACTTCCCAGATATTTTTGCACACTACGGCCCAAATAATCCGTTATACTTTGGGTTTGCACCACAGATCACGATCCAGATCAGTTCTAGCCTGCGCACTACCACAGAACACGTAACCTTATAATGCACACCGGTCCAGCGGCGAAGAAAGCCGAAGTATTGGAGTCACGTGACTAACATGGCTGAGCGTCACGTGACATGCATCACGTGACTAGAAAGTTGAGCGGGAAAGGTAAGAAATACATGGAAGTGATTGAAGTGAGCCAAAAAAAACAATTTATGTGCTCGGAGTGTGGGAGGTGGTACAAGCAGAGACATTTGCGACGTCATGCTTCCACAGCTCACCCGGGGAGAGTGAATGCCATTGCACCGATTGCACCTCTCCAAAAACTTCAGTTTAAGTGCAGCCTTTGCAACTTTGAAGGAAGATCAGAAAGTAGTTTATACGAACACTTGGAAGTGATACAGGATAGACGTGTAAAATTGGATGAACTGGAATTCTCATCATTTGGAGACTTCAAGAGTTGGAAAGAAGGAACTGAGGCGGCAGAGCTAGCAGAGACACTGAGCATTGCAGTATCTTTGCTGCAAGAGAACTCGCATGAATAAGTGCTAATGTAAGTTATTTTAAATTATACTATTTACTAAAATTAAAATTGCAGCTAACAGTACCTGAGAGTGACGGTTTAACTGAGAAAAATATACTGTGTGTAATATTGCTACATTCTATTTGAGTGCACCCCGAGCCAGGCCTCCCAGAGGGGATAAAATCCCTATGCTGGTACCGGGGATGGAACCTGGGTCCTCTGCACCAGAAGCAAGCGCGCTACCAACTGCGCTACGGAGGCGGTTCCCTGTCAGTTCTCTAAAAGAAATGGGGCAAAATTGTACTCACATATGTATGGCCATCAACTGTTGACTCAAAAAAATTCAGCCTAAAACTATTTCTCCACTAATGGTGCACCATGCACCTGGCGAGCTGACTGAGTTAACACATACGAATCATAAACAAATATACATCGTGCAGTACAAAACAATTACTGAGCTATAATACATTTCGTAACTAAGTACAGGAGTAAATAATAAAGCACACTAGTAGTAATACAGCCACACGATATCGTGTCAACTCAATACTCATTGTGAGCAGAGAAAAACAAGTGATACTCGTGACCTTGTGTATATCAGCTGCTGGTGACGCGTTTCTGTGTGCATAGGGAAAAACACAGCGTACGGTTCACATGTATTTGGATCTCTCTGTAGAATGGGGTGCTGGTAACCACAGCAGTTAGAGAATCCATAAAAAGTCACTCATTCTCTATAGTTAAACCAGTTTAGATCAATGTTAATTGTTCTTCACATATGCCATACACAGAACAAAGCTGATAACGAGAGTAATAAGATTGTAAACTTGCTACCTAAATACTTTTTACAACCACTGAAATTGATTATAATCCATTTCAAATTGTCTATATTTTAAGTGAAAATAGATATGACCTAGCCCCTAGGCACACTCATTACTTAGGCTACATAAAATACTGCTATTCATTGCATTGTATTTTTATTTATTTCTAGGACATACACAGTGGGAAGCTGGAGTTGTGATTGTGGGAATAAAACTAACAAGCTGTTGGCGTCCAGTACTGTATTTCATCGCATACTTGCCACACTTTCTCGTTCTGGTTATCGTTGCTCTTACTGATGGTGTTGAACGAGCCTATACTTATTATTTTGTGATGTGAACTTATAAAATGTTGGTACTCAGGAGTTATGTATGTTACATTTTCATAAGTTTCCGACATAAAATGTTAATATTCAGAGGAAGTTATGAGTTCAGAACCCAATTATTTTGTGATGTAACTCAAAAAAGCGTTGGTATTCTGAAGGAGTAATGTGTGTTCAATGTTAACTATTTTGTGATGTAAATTTATAAAAGTGTGTATTCAGAAGTTTAGGACTTGTAAATTACCTATGTAAAACTAGGTAAATAAAGTGTTGTTTATTAAATGGGGAAAAAGTTGTTCATACTTTCTTCATCAAGTAAAAATATACAGCGCAACCATTTTGCAAAGAATAAATTATTTATGAGCAGCTGTGATAACTTTCAGTAGCTAGTGTACAATAATGGGAGTAATTCTGGGATTACAATGAACGAAACGTTATACAATTACTAGTTTAGCAACATTTCTTACTTCACCATCTTCGCAGTTTGCAAACTGATGGCATCAACATTCAAGAATATATTACAATATGCTAAATACTCTACTTTCTCTGGTAAACTGAACAGATAGCAGTGATGGCATGTTATCTTTAATATTCCAGGTGTTGAGAAATCTTTATTTTATTACGCAGTGATTGCTTGCCTATAAATCAAGTTGGTGTGACTGACCATTATGTGATGTTAGTTACACAAACCTGTGTCTGTTTTAAGTATACATTTTGGCAATCCATCATTTGTTACTTCCTACACCAGCAACAATTCTTCTGAAGTGAGAGGGATGAGGTAAACTAGAGTCACCACTTTAAGCAGCAGGATAAGTAAAAAAAAACAGTGCATGAACATATAAGTGAATCACAAGGGAATATTTTTGTTTCATTAACAGAAGCTGTACACACATGTTTATCTTCTTCCTGTTACACAGTGGGTCTTACTCTGCATTTCATGTGCAATATACTCTACCTGATCACATACGAATAGTTTATACTGACTTAAATGACTCACCAGATTTTCAAATTAAGTCCAATCATTACTGAGATTGAAAGACACTTGTTATACACACACCTCTTTAAAACACTTTAACTTCTAAAGAAACTAACACTTTGAAACCTACAATGTGCTCAAGCACTGCCATAAAATCACTTTCATACACAAACAGTAAGTAGTTTTCACTTTCAATCATAACAAATGGAGAGAACACCGTTTTTAAAAGTTCCCAAATGACAAAATCTTCTTGTTTTGACACCATTCTCTGAAAGTTACCTCTTCCTGAAGTCTCTGCTATCACCTTTCTCCAGGATCCTTCTGAATTGATGCTAATGCTGTGCTGAAATATTTCGGTTGGTTCTCAAGGATAGTTGGTGTGCATCTTCTTTGAGCTAATAACGTTATAATTTGACTTGCAGCCATAACACAACAGCTCTGCGGCTCTGAAACAACAGAAATAGGTCACCTGGTGATAGCATTTGTGAGAAATACAGGTTATTTAAAATCTCAAAAAAATTATAGCTTACCTTATTTCATAAAAAATGCAGTAAACAAGCCACAGCTCCTTCAATAACAAACTGACAGCCATATTTGCAGCAAGTGTCACGTGACGCCCAGCCATGTTAGTCACGTGGCTCCAACACTTCGGCTTTATTCGCCGCTGGACCGGTGTGCAATATAACGTTAAGTCCACAGAGCACGACCGCCGCCAAGTGAAGACGTCCCTGAGCCAGCATGCCGAAGAAAGCAACTAGAATGACCGCTGTCTCAAAGAAGCCAGAGCCAAGAGCCAAATCAGGTCGCTCGGGTTTACCCGGGCGGGATGTATGCCCACGGTGCCTATCCATTTAGTATGGATTTACCCGTGAGGTATAAAAGGTGTAGTCAATTATCACAAGCTATTTATGTCAGTGTCAGCCAATGGGGATGATTGGTTACTCTCTTGCTATAGACGTGGGATATGAGTGCCAATTAGAATGTCTACCCATCCTGGGGCACCCATGCCCCTGTCTGCTCACTTAGCAAAAGTCAGCTTGTCTAACCAGCTAGTCAAGCAGTGTCAAATAGCGAGAAACCGAATGCATTGGAATGTTTGGTGAAATGAGGAAGCAGCAAAGCTAATTAGCCCAAGACATCCTTGGGTAAGCGATAGCTTTTGCGCCTCCTGGGAAGATGGTGATTATATTGACCCAGGGTATTTACCAGCTGGTTAGGGTGTGGCGTAAGTTTCGCATACATAGAGCGGGCTCTATCTCGCACAACATCCACAATATATGGAATGCCAGAATGAGTATGCAGAATACGGGAATAAAATCTACGGTCAGTATCGTAGATCATCCTAAGGGCCCTGTTCTGCACGACTTGCAGTCTGCGAATGGTGGTTTGAGCCACGAGTCCCCATGCCTCGCATCCATACAGGATCAGGGGAGGGATGATCGCACGATATATGCGTAATTTAAGACGTGTAGGCATAGTGGACCTAAGGATGGGATAGAGCTTTCCTAGAGCTCCGTGACCCTGGGCAGCTTTAGCTGTGACATGCTTGGTGAAGGTAAGTCCTCGGTCAAGTTGTACACCAAGGTACTTGGCTGTGTTGACCCAAGGGATTCTCCTGTGACCAAGTGTCAGGTCCCTATCTGGTCTAGAGGTATGAATTTTACCTAACAGAAAAGCAGAGCTTTTCTGTGGACTGATTCCCATCCTCCACTTTTCACTCCATCTGTCAATGGCGTCAAGGTGTCTTTGTAATGGGGGAAGGCAGTAACGTAGATTTTTGTTACGGGCCAGTATGAGGACATCATCGGCATATTGGCACGTAACAGTGCTGGGTTCAACGGGGAAGTCAGACATGTATGCGGCAAAGAGCAGTGGTGATAGAACACTACCTTCCGGGACTCCGGCCGCTATTGGTCTGATAGTTGATAACCTACCCTCCACTCGCACCCTGAAAGTGCGCTCACGAAGGAAACTGGCTATGAGGGACAGGTAGGGGGAGGGGAGATTTGCATCTCTGAGTTTGTACAGTAGGCCCTGGTGCCATGTTGTTGCAAAGGCCTTATCCACATCCAGAAGTACTGCGACAGTTTTGAAGTTTTCCTGGAAACCCAGGGCAGCCCTCTCAACAAGAGGCAGCAGCTGTAAGGTAGTGGAATGACCTTGATGGAACCCGAACTGATGATCCTGAATGAGCCTCCATTCCTCAAATAGAGGAGTTAGGCGGGACAGTAGAAGTTTTTCAAAAATTTTGGAAATGATTGGGAGTAGACTAATAGAACGGTAACTTGATGGAAACTTGGGATCCTTGCCTGGTTTTAATATGCAAATCATCCTCGCTTCCTTCCAAGCAGAAGGGAAGTGTCGAAGATACAGGTAAGCATTGTAAATTCTCGTCAAGTGGATAATGGCTTTGCGAGGTAGGTGTTGTAACATGTGTGTCGTAACACCATCATATCCAGGGGATTTGTTGGGTTTGAGACAGCTAATTTGCGAGGAAACTTGCCTTGGAGTGACAATTGGTATGCGAGTCGGCTCGTGTGGTGGCGGAGGGTCCCCATAGAGGTAATCCACCGTTGCCTCTACTAGTTCAGAAAAATCCTCGTCTTCTATGTCCTCTCGGGGCTCAAATTGGGACTCTAAACAGTCCGCGAATTCAGTGGCTTTCTCTTGCGGTTTGAAAGATAGTCTCCCGCGAGTGCCATGTATAGGATGCTGATATAGCGTTTTGTCCCTTCTCAGGGATTTAATTATCCGCCAGGGCTTCTTTTCTGAGAGGTTTACGTTCCTCATGGTGTTTTCCCAGGCCTCTTTGCGATGTGCACGTAAGAGGCGCCTAGCCAGGGTCTTAAATTGCAGATAAATTGCCTGCAATATGGGATGGCGGAAACGCTGCCAAACCTTCCGAACTGTTGACTTAGCTCTTAGCAACAGTCGGAGTTCATTTGGGATGGTTGTGGGATTAGGGGTATTGCAAGGAATGCGGTAAGTGTGCCCTCGTATCACATTTGATATTTTCCGGGAGAATGCATTCGCCGCTAATTCTAACGACTCGATAGAATTTATATGCGGTCTGGGATCCACTGATTGGTTCAGTTCAAGGACGGCTGCATCCCAGTGTACCTCGTACGACCAATCAGGAGTTACCAATGCTGACATGTTAACATTGGTGTCGATTAATACTGGATCGTGGTCAGAATCCAGTTCGTTTACAGTCGTGAGGTCTATGTGGAATGTAAAGTTTTTAGTGACCATAATATCCAGCACGTCCGGTCTCCCTCGGGCAGGATGAAAAGTGGGCTCTCTCGGTCCATGCGCAATGAGGCTTGGGTTACCGCTTATAAGGCGGAATAGTCCTCGCCCCTTCGCATTGGTGGCACGACTGTGCCAGTTGGCATGTTTTGCATTTAGGTCACCTGTAATGCAGACCATAGGGTGGAGGTTTAATAAAGCCGTGTAATCTGCCTCATAGAAGCGATGACCAGGGGGGTCATATGCCACAATCAGTAGTGTGTCTAGACCGCCTAAACATAGCCTAATGGCACAGGCTTCTACATGTTGAAGTGGTGGTAGAGGGAAAGGTTTATGGGTTATATGGTTTTTAATGAAAATGGCGGTACCTCCCCCTTGTCGGCCAACCCTATCGGACCGGT
Source organism: Tenodera sinensis (assembly GCA_030765045.1). Lineage (NCBI taxonomy): Eukaryota > Metazoa > Arthropoda > Insecta > Mantodea > Mantidae > Tenodera > Tenodera sinensis. The sequence continues at coordinate 231,712,000 of CM060964.1, read as the reverse complement.
GGGTGACGTAACTAGGGAGAGAGAAGTTAGTGGCGGCATCCATATGAGTTTCACAGACCATCAGAATGTCGATTCCGAAATACTGTACAAAATCAGTGATGTTTGGGTATTGACTCCGTAGTCCGTTTACGTTCCAAATCGCAGCTCTGAATGGCCTCAGGACATGTCTTCCGGCCATTATTGAGCGGAGTTGGGGTAGAGCTGTTCCAATATCTGAAGCAAAGATGGAATGCTTCTGCATGGGGGTCAAATTGGGGTTATTTAACTGTAACTTACAGTTTCTAAGTGCAGGAAGCGCCTTGTTTATTAAATCCCCAAACCACGAGGATAGATCCTCCAGGTCTTTTTGCGAAATAGTCGCAAATGTAGAGGAGGTTGTTACCTGTTAGGCAATGGCACAATAGGGGTAGGGGGTATATCCCTATCCCGGGAAATAGGCTCTGGCTCTACAGATGTTTCTGTAATTATTTCAGGAGCTTGTGGTTCGGAAACTACAATGGGAGCAGTTTTGCTCGGCCTAGGTTTCCTGTTCCTCCTCTTCCTGCGTGGTTTTGGTGCAGGGGGTTTAGGCACTGTAGCCTTTTCTATAGGACCTGGAGGTAGTGGCACAGGATTTGATGGGGAATCACTCTCTGGTGTAGCAGCCTCTTGTTCCACTCGCCGCAGAGTGGACTCTGCCTTATTTAAGGCAGTGGCAAAAGACACACCTGAGCGAACCACTTGATCATCAGGGCGGTTCTTGCGGCGGCTCTCTATTATCCTTTTCCTTGTAGAGCATTCTTTGTACACACTTACGTGTGTACCGTCGCAGTTAGCACACTTGCACTCTTCCCTAGGTTTAGGGCAGTTCTCGAGCAAGTGGTTCCCTGCACACCGCAAACATGTAAGCTTACGCTCACACATCATGCTGGAGTGGTTGTACCCCATGCATCCATAACACTGCACTGGTCCCTCTCTGCCGTAATACCGTTCCACTCTTACAACAGTGAAAATTAATTTTCTTACAGTGTCAATTGGCTGTATTTCTTGGTTAAGTACTTTGTCAAGTACTACCAAGAATAGTGGCATAGGAACTTTGTTAATAGCCCCCTCGGTATTAACGGTTCTCTTCAACTGTGCCACTGAGTTGACAGCTATGCCATGTTCTTCTTGTAGTGCAGTTTTAATTTCATCAGATGTGCACTCTGAGTCTAAACATCTGATGACTCGACGCTCAATGTATGGACGTTGTGGTGAGTACGAGTAGAACGTAATGTTCATTTCTCGTAACACCAACTTGGCGGTTTCTAAATCAGCCAAGCTGTGGGTGAGAATATGCACGCTCTTGGGCTTTCTCTTTGCCTCAAAAGTTTGTTTGAGGTGTTTGGCCAATATTCGCATGACCCTAACGTGGTTAGGGAATACATCCGCAATGATTGGCGGAATTCTTGGCCCCTTCTTGGCTTGGGATGATGCAACATTCTGAGTTGATACATCACTCTGGGATGATGCAACATTCTGGGCTTGTTGCGTTAGAATGTTCGGCGAGGGCGTCTTTCTACCCCGTTTACGGTTTTCCACAACCGTAAACTCCCCCAGCTCCATGTCAGAGTCGGGTAGAGGATTATTTGAACCCAGGCTTTCCAGTTCTGCCACGGGTAAGTGTCGCGGAGTAGAGCTTTTACGCTTTTGCAATTCAGTTTTGGAGCGCTTTGTAATAGGCTCCACTGCTTCAGGGGATAATGGTCTGGTGTAAGATGAAGTAGATGGAAGTTGTCCATCATCGGCGTCAGTAGTAGTCATCGCGGTTGCCTTCCGGCTGCTCACAGAGGACCGCACCTCCTCTAAGGCGGCGCCTTTGCGAGCCATTTCAGCTCGAGGTTTCAGGCAAAAAGCCGTCAACCCTTGGCTAGGATCTTGTGAGCCCGCTGTCTCGTTAGTAGTCAGTCTAATGTCTGTCAGGAAAGAAAGAATAAAGTAATGGAGTAGAAAGAAAAGGGAACACCTGAGAGTAGCTCTTTATGCCACTCCGGGAAAGCTTGCCTTGGGTGAGTTCTAAAGCTTGCTTGCCAAGCCCCTTTAAGAACTTCACCAGTTTGAGAGTGACTAATATCAATGTATTAGTCCGTCGACTGAAGCACATGTGCAATCCACCGACGCACACTACAACACTCCACCAAGTCGGCACGGGATCTCCTGCTTCGGTGAGTCAGCTTGGATACCGTCTTTCCACCAGTGAGAAGCAAACACGTCCGCTCTGGTCGTCAAAGAAGCCTCCAACACCTCCGGCAACACCACCAGCCTCGCCACTAGTCCCGCCACCAGCCACCCCGCTGCCAGCCACACCACCAATCACACCATCAGCCACACCGCTGCCACCAATAGACAGCGGCCACCGAGCAAATACGTCTTCGACTAACCTCCGCCGAGTCGACACGCCACATAAGACGACTAATGGTAAAATTGCCGACAAATCTGCAACTTCGCCGACCGCACCTCCAGCTACACCGCCTCCATCAACAGAAGATGGTTCTGTCTGGGACATCCCAACACACCTTTTTGACGACTGCACATACACAACACAGTCACCAGTCAAGTACCATTCACCGATGTTGCAGAAATACAACGCTGTTGTACGTGGTGTACATCGACAACTACCAGACGCATACCTCCTCAGCACAGTCCAACATCGATGGCCATCTCTAATAACAGCAACACGTATCTACACAACCAAAGGACCATCACCGCTAATTCGACTGGAATTTTGGGACGAAAGTGACTACCGAGCTGCCCTGGTCGACGGTTTCCCTGCCCTTGGGCAGGTACTCCCAGTCGAAGCCAGTCGAGACGTCCGACCCGTCCCATGCCGACGCTGCTGCCAGTATGGACATAACGCCGAGAACTGCACAAACGCCCCACGATGCCATTACTGCGGAGCAGGAACTTTCACAACGACATGCAATAGCCACGACCTAACACGTCGCCCCATCTACTGTGCCACGTGTGACTGCACCGGACACTTCACGGGACAAGTGGCATGTCCCAATAACCCACGCCGAAAGCCCACCACAGATCGACCACAACCAACAACACCAGTCTTCAATTCTTGGATCGACACATCCACAAGCCGATCACACGCAGCCCACAGCAAACAACTCGCCGAACCGCTCAACTTCGAGACCGCCGAACCACACAACACCCAGAACGATCCACACCACAACACGGAAGCTCTACGAAAACGTCACACGATAATACAAGAACTCGTCAGACAAGTCACAACATTGGAATCAGCCCTCGCCAGCGCAATCAACAGAGCACACACCACAGACACAGCATTTCTACAACACGCCGAGACACAGACAGAGCCACCACAAGAAGAACAACAAGTGACTGAGCAACAAAGTAAACTACGAAAGACACAGATGGAGACACCACACGAAGAGCAACAAGAGACCGAGAACCACAGAAAAACACGACACACGCTATCCCAAGCAAAATTCTACGTTACTCATGGCAAATCCTGTCAAAGTTTATGCCGTTATCCTGGAGCAACATGTAGTAATAGTAACTTAGAGCGTTTATGCTCTGAAACAGCCTTAGGATTACCCTGGGTGAGATAAACCCAGGGTAAGTCCTTAAATCCCCTTTAAAAAAAAAAAAAAAAACTAGTAGTAAGAAAGGAAACTACGTGTTAAATTTGGGCCAGCAAAACACAGATTAAAGCGCTCCTTGTGGGCCGAGTTGGAACCAAAGTAAGAGAAATTGCGCTCCCGAATGCTCACGTTGCCGGTAGCTCCTACAGCATTTTTCATACCTGCCTACCTGTCAGTCTCAGCTGATTGTATGTCCTTCTGCCATATTGCTACCGCTGACGCGTGAAGTTTAACACATGAACCTCCATAGTTGTGATTACAGTTTTTAAGGGTGCTGCATATTAAAGCTCACGCAAATTAACTTTTATGTGTTTTAATAAATTCGGCACTCTTAAAAACTGTAATCACAGAATGCAAGCTCACGTATTAAACTTGATGCGTCAGCGGTAGAAATATGGCATTAAAGGGAGCACGAAATAAGAAGGCATATGAGTAGCTCCAATCCCTACTCAGCTATGGAGCGCCGTTGCCGGCTCATATCGCTATGCGAAAGAAAGAGAGGGGAGATATGCACGTGAGCGTTACCGGTAGACAGCAGCGAGGACGGTGAAGGATTGCAAGGTGCACATTTAAAACCTGTCATAACAATTTAAATCTCTTTAAAATGAGACAATAGGCTCTAATCGTGTAATTTGCTTCAAACATAAATTCCTCACCTAAGCAGATAATTTTCATTTGCAATCGAATGTTTCAACGGAGTTCATATCTTTCAATAAATAGATGATGAAACATTACAAGGTTGAGTTTTTAATTTTTTTTTATTATTATTATATCCGATTCTCTAGGAACGTTTTCGTGTAAATATTTATGTTATCGGAGTGAAAATGAGAGAGTTACGTGACGATTCAAACCAATCTAAACGGATGTCGTAGTTGCGCAATTTGAGGCATTTTCTGATATTTATTTCTCATATTTTTCTCAATTTTTCTAAGTGTCTATACAGAGTTTCTGCACATATGTTAATCAGTTTCTATATTAGGTATTCTAAGTGAAAATCTACATAATTAAGCAACAAATGCCTAAGTACAATTTCAAGACACATTTTATGAGCAATATTCCAATGTGGCCTTCTCGGTTGTATATCTTAGACATTTCAGCACTTAAAACGTTCCTTACGATGCAAGCGGAAACTCGCCATTGAACAAAATATTTTTTTAAACCAGCTGTGTGAAGACTTTTTAGCAAACTTATTTTATAGCTCAGTAAGAAACATCAATATGCAGTGTTGATTAAAAATTGTGAATATTGTATCGAAAAGAAAATTTGCCATAAAATAGCTTACATTTTTGGTTTAAAACACGTGATCCAGGAATGACTGAACATACCGTATTTTATCGCATAAGCCCCCCCCCCCTCGCATATTTCCCAACCCTGTGATTTTTCATCACTAAAAAATATTTACCTATTAAACATCGCATAATTCCCTCTCCTGGTTCGTTCTTATTGCAGCGGCCTTCAAATGACTTGATAATGGACAACAATCGACGCAGCGCTTGCCACAAAAATACTCGTATAGTCATTGTCATAACGTATCGTAAAATTCATTCACCCATTGGTGTTCGAAGAACACACACGTTTGTGGACACTGGTGGAAAGACGGTATCCAGGATAACTCGCAGGAGCAGGAGATCCCGTGCCGACTTGGTGGAGCGGTTGTGGTAAACGTCGGTGGCTGCACATGTGCTTCACTCGTCGATCTAATATACCCATGTTAGACCAGCCAACTGGTGAAGTTCTCAAAGAAGCTTGGAGAGCAAGCTGTGGGACTCACCCAACACAACGTCGATCTAATATATCGATATTAGACCAGTCAACCGGTGAAGTTCTCAAAGGGGATTGGAGAGCAAGCTCTAGAACTCACCCAAGGCAAGCTTTTCCGGAGTGGTTTAAAGAGCTATCTCAGGTAACCCTTTCTTTCAACTCTCTCACTATATCCTATTTTCTGTGACCGACCAAAGGACTGACAGACCAAACGAGACAGCGGGCTCACAAGTCTTAAGCCAAAGGTAGACGGCTTCGTGCCTGAAACCTCGAGCCGAAATGGCTCGCAAAGGCGCCGCCTTAGAGGAGGTCCGGGCCTCTGTGAATAGCCGGAGGGCAACCGCAATGACTGCCGATGATGGACAACTTCCTTCTACTTCATCTTCTTACCGATCACTATCACCTGAAGCAGCGGAGCCTAATAGGAAGCGCTTCAAAACGGACACGCAAAAGCGCAAGAGCTCCACTCCACGCCACTTACCCATGGCAGATCTAGAGAGCCTGGGTTCAAACGATCCCCTACCTGAATCTGACTCCGAGTCCGATATGGAGCTGGGGGAGTTTACGGTTGTGGAAAACCGTAAACGGGGAAAAAAGACGCCATCGCCTAACAATCTGATGCAACATGCACAGGATGCTGAATCATCCAATCTGATGCAACATGCTCAGAATGTTGCGGATGTATTCCCGAACCACGTCCGGGTTATGCGCATATTGGCTAAACACCTCAGGGAAACTTTTGAGGCAAAACGCAAGCCTAAGTGCGTACATATACTGACCCACAGCTTGGCTGATCTTGAAAAAGCCAAGTTAGTGTTACGAGAATTGAACATTACGTTCTACTAGTATTCACCACAACGCCCGCACATTGAGCGTCGGGTCATCAGAGGATTGGACTCAGAGTGTACCCCTGATGAAATTAAAACTGCACTATATTAAGAGCATGGCATAATTATCAACTCGGTGGCACAGCTCAAGAGAACTGTAAACACTGAGGGGATAGTGAGCAAAGTTCCTATGCCACTTTTCTTGGTAGTACTGGACAAAGTACAAAAACAAGAAACGCAGCCTATTGACACTGCAAGAAAACTCATTTTCACTGTCGTAAAAGTGGAACGCTATTACGGCAGAGAGGGACCAGTGCAGTGTTATAGATGTATGTGTTACTACCACTCCAGTATGATGTGCGAGCGTAAGCTAACATGCTTGCGGTGTGCTGGGAACTACATACTAGAGAACTACCCCAAACCTAGGGACGAGTGCAAGTGTGCCAACTGCGACGGTACACACGTAAGTGTGTACAAAGGATGCTCCACTAGGAAGAGGATCATTGAGAGTCGTCGCAAGAACCGTCCCGAAGATCAAGAGGTTCGTCCAGGGGTGTCATTTGCCACTGCCTTAAATAAGGCAGAGTCCAATCTGCGTCGAGTGGAAAAAGAGGCTGCTGCATCGGAGAATGCTTCCCCAACGTCAAATGCTGTGCCGCCACCTCCAGCTCCCATAGAAGAGGCAACAGTGCCTAATCCCCCTGCACCAAAACCACGCAGGAAGAGCAGGAACAGGAAACTTAGGCCGAGCAAATCTTCTGCTCCCATTGTAGTTTCCGAGCCACAAGCTCCTGAAATAGCTACAGATGCACCTGTAGAGGCAGAGCCTATTTCTCGGGTTAGGGACATAACCCCTACCCCTATTGCACCAGTGCCTAACAAGGTGACAACCTCCCTCACATTTGCGACTATTTCGCAAAGAGACCTGGAGGAATTTAGCTCTCTATCCTCGTGGTTTGGGGATTTAATAAACAAGGCGCTTCCTGCACTTAGAAATTGTAAGATGCAATTGAATAACCCCAACTTGACCCCCATGCAGAAGCATTCCATCTTGCTTCAGACATTGGAGCAGCTCTATCCCAACTCCGCTCAGTAATGGCCGGAAGACATGTCCGGAGACCATTCAGAGCTGCGATTTGGAATGCCAACGGAATTCGGAGTCACTACCCTAACCTCACTGAATTTGTACAGTATTACGGAATTGACATTCTGATGGTCTGTGAAACTCATATGGATGCCACCACTAACTTCTCTCTCCCTAGTTACATCACCCACCGGTCCGATAGGGTTGGCCGACAAGGGGGAGGTACCGCCATTTTAATTAAAAACAACATCACACATAAGCCTTTCCCTCTTCCACAACTTCAGCATGTAGAAGCCTGTGCTCTTAGGCTATCTTTAGGTGGTCTAGATACATTGCTGATTGTGGCATATGACCCCCCTGATCACCGCTTCTATGAAGCAGATTACACGGCTTTATTAAACCTCCACCCTGTGGCCTGCATTGCAGGTGACCTAAATGCAAAACATTCCAATTGGCATAGTCGTACCACCAATGCGAAGGGGCGAGGACTATTCCGCCTTATAAGCGGTAACCCAAACCTCATTGCGCATGGACCGAGAGAGCCCACTTTTCATCCTGCCCGAGGGAGACCGGACGTGCTGGATATTATGGTCACTAAAAACTTTACATTCCACATAGACCTCACGACTGTAAACGAACTGGATTCTGACCACGATCCAGTATTAATCGACACCAATGTTAACATGTCAGCATTGGTAACTCCTGATTGGTCGTACGAGGTACACTGGGATGCAGCCGTCCTTGAACTGAACCAATCAGTGGATCCCAGACCGCATATAGATTCTATCGAGTCGTTAGAATTAGCGGCGAATGCATTCTCCCGGAAAATATCAAATGTGATACGAGGGCACACTTACCGCATTCCTTGTAATACCCCTAATCCCACAACCATCCCAAATGAACTCCGACTGTTGCTAAGAGCTAAGTCAACAGTTCGGAAGGTTTGGCAGCGTTTCCGCCATCCCAGATTGCATGCACTTTATCTGCGATTCAAGAACCTAGCTAGGCGCCTCTTACGTGCACATCGCAAAGAGGCCTGGGAAAACACCATGAGGAACGTGAACCTCTCAGAAAAGAAGCCATGGCGGATAGTTAAATCCCTGAGAAGGGACAAAACGCTATACCAGCATCCAATACATGGCACTCGCGGGAGACTATCTTTCGAACCGCAAGAGAGAGCCACTGACTTCGCGGACCATTTAGAGTCCCAATTTGAGCCACGAGAGGACATAGAAGACGAAGATTTTTCTGAACTAGTAGAGGCAACGGTGGATTACCTCTATGAGGATCCACCGCCACCACACGAGGCGACTCGCATACCAATTGTCACTCCAAGGCAAGTTTCCTCGCAAATTAGCTGTCTCAAACCCAACAAATCCCCTGGATATGATGGTGTTACGACACATATGTTACAACACCTACCTCGCAAAGCCATTATCCACCTGACGAGGATTTACAATGCTTGCCTGCATCTTCGACACTTCCCTTCTGCTTGGAAGGAAGCGAGGATGATTTGCATATTAAAACCAGGGAAGGATCCCAAGTTTCCATCAAGTTACCGTTCTATTAGTCTACTTCCAATCATTTCCAAAATTTTTGAAAAACTTCTACTGTCCCGCCTAACTCCTCTATTTGAGGAAAGGCAGCTCATTCCTGACCATCAGTTTGGGTTCCGTCAAGGTCACTCCACTACCTTATAGCTCCTGCGTCTGGTTGAGAAGACTTCCCTGGGTTTCCAGGAAAACTTCAAAACTGTCGCAGTACTTCTGGATGTGGATAAGGCCTTTGCAACAACATGGCACCAGGGCCTACTGTACAAACTCAGAGATGCAGATCTCCGCTCCCCATACCTGTCCCTCATAGCCAGCTTCCTTCGGGACCGCACTTTCAGGGTGCGAGTGGAGGGCAGGTTACCAACTATCAAACCAATAGCGGTCGGAGTCCCGGAAGGGAGTGTTCTGTCGCCACTGCTCTTTGCTGCATACATGTCTGACTTCCCAGTTGAACCCGGCACTGTTACGTGCCAATATGCCGATGATGTCCTCATACTGGCCCGCAACAAAAATCTAAGATTCTGCCTTCCCCCATTACAAAGACACCTCGACGCCATTGACAAATGGAGTGAAAAGTGGAGGATGGGAATCGGTCCACAGAAAAGCTCTGCTTTTCTGTTAGGCAAAATTCGTACGTGTAGACCAGATAGATAGCTGACACTTGGCCGCAGGAGAATCCCTTGGGTCAACACAGCCAAGTACCTTGGTGTACAACTTGACCGAGGACTTACCTTTACCAGGTATGTCTCAGCTAAAGCTGCCCAGGGTCACGGAGCTCTAGGAAAGCTCTATCCCATCCTTAAATCCACTATGCCTACACGTCTTAAATTACGCATATATCGTGCGATCATCCCTCCCCTGATCCTGTATGGATGCGAGGCGTGGGAATTCGTGGCTCAAACCACCATCCGCAGACTGCAAGTCGTGCAGAACAGGGCCCTTAGGATGATCTACGATACTGACCGTAGATTTTATTCCCATATCCTCCACACTCATTCTGGCATCCCATACTTTATGGATGTTGTGCGTGAAAGAGCCCGCTCAATGTATGCCAAACTTACGCCACATCCTAACCAGCTGGTAAATACCCTGGGACAATATAGTCACCATCTTCCCAGGAGGCGCAAAAGCTATCGCTTACCCAAGGATGTCTTGGGTTAATTAGCTTCGCTGCTTTCTCATTTCACCAAATATTTCAATGCATTCGGTTTCTCGCTATATGACACTGCTTGACTTGCTGGTTACACAAGCTCACCTTTGCTAAGTGAGCAGAGAGGGGCATGGGTGCACCAGGATGGGTAGGCATTCTAACTTGCACTCATATCCCAAGTCTGTAGCAAGAGAGTTACCAATCATCACCATTGGCTGACACTGACATAAATAGCTTGTGATAATTGACTACACCTTTTATACCTCACGGGTAAATCCATACTAAATGGATAGGTACCGTGGGCATACATCCCGCCCGGGTAAACCCGAGCGACCAGATTTGGCTCTTGGCTCTATCGTAAAATTCAAATGTGAAGTTACACGCGTGTTTGTTTCTAAGTCAATTTCTTACAAGCCGTGATATTGTTAAAAAGAGTTTTTAAAAAAAAAACTGGTATTTGTTGTGCCATTAATGGTTCTGACATGTTGTGGAATAGTGAAAATGATGATGTGTTATCTGAGCCAGATATAAATGAAAAAAGTTATGATAGTGACGGAAGTGAGGCCGCAGAATATTCAGAGAAAAGAAACAATGAAACAATACATTGTAGGCCCAATGAAACCGTGGTATATATATACAGTTCATTTACAAATTACTGTATACCTATATAACTTTTACATAATATTACATGGTTTTCCTTCCTTTCTGAATTCCTAGAAGCACTACTCACATAATTCCCTTCCCAGTGAGGGGGAGGGGGGGGGGGATTACGCGATAAAATACGGTATATGCACCAAGCTTTGAAGCCCACTTCTTTATACATATTCAGCACTACATCCTTCTGAAAATCGTTCAGATTCGAAATCCGTTTTTCTGTCTTACTTATGGTGTTTTCTGGGGGATATAAACAAGGGCCGCCCGGATTCAGAAGAGGTTATTTTACCTTGTTGCACTACGCGCGACAATGAATGTTCACTTACATTGTATGCTTCAGCTGTTAGCGCCCGGCTCTGTTTAAATACAATGTTCGCACGCACTTCTGCTGAGGACAATTCTTTTAAAAAATGTAAACGCTGAAAATAATAGCCCGCGCATCTGAATGCAATATTTTTCCTTTCGATTTGCTTCTCTGTAAGCCGCTTGTGCCACATTTTGTTAATGCCATATTTCTTAGCAACAAAACGAGTTACAGTAATTATAAGACACAGGTAACACTGTGACACTATGTCAGACATGGAACACGCATACGAATAAACTAGATTCCTTTTCCTTTCCTGCAGACATCTCACTCCTTGAGAAGAAAGATAGTTGAGACGATAAATAAACAATCATTATGCAATACAAGTGTCGTTTGCTATCGATGAGCGCAGCGTTTCTTCAATCACTCATATCTTGGGCTACAGGCCGCCTAAAATTTTGCTTCTTGGACAGTCAGCTTCAACATTTCTAGCTCTTTGCAATGGAATTCTTTGTAATACTGAGCCGTTGCTGGATTTGATGAGCGCAAAGAGAAAAGTGAAAAGCAAATATTGCACTAGACAGCGCGTTACCGAGCTGGGCAATGTCGCCTCTCTAGGATTGGCTACTTGCTCTCACACACCTTCTTGTAGCTCCGCCTCATGTGCCTTCTTATTCCGTACGGCTTATAGGACATATGATCAGCTAAGAATGATAAGTAAGCAGGTATAGAAACAGTTTATTTGTTATAATTCCTTTTTATTGAAATTGTCCAATAGTCTGTACATCAATATCTTTTATGAAATATTAATGAGCCCTGTAATGATTGCAGGTTCAAATGACTAGTTTTCTTAATAGCAACAACAAAATGTTTATTTTTCAATTCTGACGCTGCCACTAATTACTCTGCATGGCATAAAGTAAAATATTTTCTACTTTAATGAGCTGTCTCAAAGTTTTTGTGTGAAAACTTATAACCAAACATTAGGATGTGGTATTTGACACGTTTGACACTTTTATTTATTCCTGCTAGCATTCCGATAGCATAACACAATTTGACATATTTGCGTAACCACAAATAATCTCACAAAGAGGCTTCTGCATACATTATGAACAACATTGTATTGCTCCAAATGCGAACACCTGTTTTGTTATTCACTTGATCATTATTAGCATGGCAACAAATAAATATCCTCTAAGAGTTTCACGTCATTAAACACATTCACACCATTTCACTCTATATTCAGCACAGCACCCCAGACCAAAAAGGCACAGCTTGCGAAGTTATACACCCACAATCACAGGAATAGCTCTAACTTCAACTTTCCATCGTGCATATCCTAGAAATAAACAAAAAACAATGGAATGAATAGCAACATTTATGTATAACTAAAGTCTAGGTAATGAAAGTGACCTACGTAAAGAAGGCTAGGTCATTATCCCATTTACATTTAAAATATAGATAATTTTAGATGGATTATAATTAGGTTTAGTAGTCGAGCTACATTAAAGATGAATCAAGTTATCGGCATTTGTAGTGGTGCATGTGACATAGTGCACAGTGTGCGGAACAGGTTCTCTCTGCTGTTCAGACAAAACGTGCACAACTTCATTCTTTTGATAGCTCACCTACTAAGCTTAATTATAAACAATTTCAGCAATTGTACATATGATTATCTAGCAAGTAATAAATTTTCTGCCAAAAGTCGCAGGTTTGCAATCTTAACACTCGTGACAACTTTACCCAACACATTAGTATAATATCAATATGCTCTATTAAACACATTAATCGGTCAACGGTCTGGCAAATACCACTTGAGAGTTAGATATCAAGAGCATGATTATCTTGTTTTATAAGCATTAATTAAAATATCAATCTTATGTTAATATAATTGTATATTAATGGACATGTAAATTCATTTATGCAAATTTGGTTTGGTTCGGTAAATACAGAACACTGAAATCTTGAAGGCAATGTCAATGACTTACTAGTGAAAAAATTGTTTCATATGGCAATTCTGTATTTGTTGAAATAGGTTATGATGAGTACGATTTCTGTTATCCACAGTTTGTTGCATCCATTTGTATTTTCTGATGTGGTTGTATTATTGGTGCATTTGCTTATTAATATAATTTAAGGCGGTTCCTGGGGGATCGCATACTCGCAGCTGCACACCCACTAATTTTTTCCGCATGTGAATGTGTGTTCCGCATGTTTATAGACATGTATATGAGAAAGTCGAATGTCTAACTTTCTTCTGTATGAACTTTTTTTTTTTTGTAAATATTTATTTAAGGTCGTTTTGACAGCACGGTCTTATCACGACCATACATAGTAATACATTGTGGATATTAACTTACAATTATACATACACATATTACATTATGTTGACATTTACAGTAAATTTGAAAGTTTTATGTTCTTCATAAACTGTAGAGTCTTGCTGATCATATTCGGTGTATTGACTGCATGATGAAGACTGGAAATGCCGGCTTGCTGTCTATATCTGCTGTATTGTGGGCAATCTATAAGGATGTGGTGGATGGTTAGAGGAATATCACAGTTGGCACAATTTGGAGGTTGGTCCTTGGTGAGAAGATGACTGTGTGTTAGTTTGGAGTGTCCAATTCTAAGCCGAGTGATGTTAACTTGATCTCTTCTTTTCAGTCTTTGGAGATGCAGAAAAGGTTTTGTACAGCCTGAGCGAGCTTCATGGAGTTTACTGCTAACTGATGACCATATCTGTATCCATTTTTGCATGTACATATGTTTAGTACCGTTGATGATGTCTTGATGTGGAGAAGCGATCGAGGCATCACTGACGGGATGTTTAGCTGCCTCTTTTGCAGCTTCATCTGCAGTTTCATTGCCTGTTATGCCAACGTGAGAGGGAGTCCATACAAAGGATACCTTTTTATCGGTCTTATTTATATTGTGACACAAAAGTCGAATTTCATGGATTAGTGCATGGTTTGGCTCGGAGTTTTGTATGGCAAGTAGTACATTTAAGGAATCAGTGAATATGGTACAGTGACTTTTAACGGATGAATTGGTTATATATAGAAGCGCTTCCTTAATAGCGAATGCTTCACAGAAGAAAATGCTAAACAGGCGAGGTAAACTGTAGAGCATTGTTTGATCAGGATACACAATTGCACATCCTCTTCCCTCTTTAGATGCTGATCCATCAGTGAAAATTTTCGTGTTAGAGTTATATTCATCCAGTAAAGAACTCCACGTTTGTTTAAGTATACAAGAAGGAGTTTGAAGCTTCAAATGAGATGAAAGACTGATATCAATTGGTGGACTTCGTATCTGGCAGTAGGGTGTGGAACAATTAATATAGCTGGGTTGGATCATAGAAATTTTTAAATCTATTTCTTTCAAGTATTGGAGAATTCTAATGTGAAACGGACTTCTGTGTCGTTCTGTTTGTATCTGACAAGCTTTGTGTAGTGGAAAAACATAGTTATGCATTTTATGACATGGATGTGAGGCAATCTTTATGGCATATGTTACACTTAATAACTTTCTGCGAATATTTAGCGTTTTAAATCTATTTCTTTCAAGAATTGGAGAATTCTAATGTGAAACGGACTTCTGTGTCGTTCTGTTTGCATCTGACAAGCTTTGTGTAGTGGAAAACATAGTTGTGCATTTTATGACATGGATGTGAGGCAATCTTTATGGCATATGTTACACTTAATAACTTTCTGCGAATATTTAGAGGCGGCTCATTTGCTTCCATTTGAAGGCTTAAGATTGGACTGGTGACAAATGCCCCTAATGCCAACCTTAGGGCTGTAGACTGAATGGAGTTCAGGGTTTTGAGAGTTGAACGGTTTGCGGAGTTGTAAACAATAGCACCATAGTCCAGTTTGGATCTAATAAGAGCCTTGTAGGTTTTGAGAAGTGTGAATAAATCAGCACCCCAATTTCTTGCAGCAAGAGTTTTGATAATGTTGAGTCGATTTGTGCAAGCTTCTTTTAAGGCTTTAACATGGGGCTTCCATGAAAGTTTTTGATCGAAAATGACACCCAGAATTTTTGTGGTCGTAACTACGTTGAGTTTCTCTTCATTGATATATAGTTCAAGGTCCTGTTCAGGAACTTGTCTTTTTGTGAAGGTGATACATTTAGTTTTGGTGCTGGAGAATTTGAAACCAGTAGTAGACGACCATTCTTGGAGACCATCTAAAGCTGACTGAAGTAGTTTTTGAGTGGTGATTATGCTTTTGCCTTGGCAAAAAATTATGAGGTCATCAGCATAAAGGCACGCCTTAACTGGTGGGTGAATATATGTTGCAATATTGTTTATGGCTATAAGGAAAAGGGTCACGTTGATTACGGAGCCCTGAGGAACTCCATTTTTAATTTTAATTTCTTTGGAGAATATGCCGTAGGCTTTTACCCTGATACTGCGATTATGAAGAAAATTGTAAATAAATGCTATCATTCTTCCTCTGATGTTGAAATCCAGCAGTGCCTTAATAATGTGCGGTTTATATGCCATGTCATATGCTTTTTTTACGTCTAAATGTATCATGGAAAGATGCTGTGATTTTGAGAATGCATTTAGGATTTCTGTTTCGAGTGTAATTAGGGTATCGGTGGTCGAATGGTGACGGCGAAAGCCGCTTTGAATTTTGGTGAAGAATTTCTCTTGTTCCAACGTGTATTTTAATCTTCGGGTAATGATTTCCTCCATTAGTTTGCACATTGTATTTGTGAGAGCAATATGTCTGAAGTTTTGTGGAAAGTAAAGGTCCTTGTTGCGTTTAGGCATCGGAACAACTGTTGCCAGGCGCCACTGATTAGGGAATGTTTTATTTGTCCAGATAAAGTTGTATATTTAATTAAGATATGTAAGTCCTTCTAGAGGAAGTTGCTCTAACAGTTCATATGGTATGTTGTCAGGCCCTGAACTTTTTGATGTGCATAGCTGTAGTTCGTTCGTTAGTTCGTGGATATTTAATTCTTCGTTGTAGCAATCTTCATAGTCCTCAGATAGTGCAGCCAACCCTGATTCTGGTTTAGATGTTTTGTATTGACAAAACTTTTCGTTGTAGTTATAATCGCTTGATATACCTGCGAAGGTATCTGCGAAAATATTTGCGATGTCGCTAGAAGAACTAGAATTTTTATTTTCCTCAGCATTCCAGATACTAGTTATATGAGGAGATCTGTATACACCACTTATTTTTTTAATTCTGTCCCAAACAACAGAGGAGGGAGTATTGTGGTTTAAAGAAGATAGAAATATTGACCAGCTTAGTTTTTTACTTTCCTTTATAACTTTGCGTGCTTTTGATCTAAGCTTAAGAAAATTAATTTTATTTTCCAAGGATGGGCGTCTCTTATATTTGTAAAATGCTCTATGCTTGTTCTTAAGAGCAATTTTTCAAGATTCATTCCACCATGGTACACATCTATTAATATTAGATGCTGTGGTTTGGGGGACGCTAGTTTCTGCAGATGCAACAATTAATGTTGTGATTTCAGCAATAATAGTATCGATTTCACCGGAAGAACGATCAGCCAGTGGAGGATTTTGCCGGATGCCTTCTCTAATAAGATTTTGATACAGCGGCCAATTGGCTTTTTGAAATTTCCACTTAGTACTGAAGGTGTATGTGCTTTTGGAACTATTCAAAGAAATTGTTATTGGTGAATGGTCACTGCCCAATAAACATGCATAGACCGGCCAATTAAGTAGTTCATACATTTCAGTTGAACAAATTGTTAAATCGATACTACTTGATGTTCCATGAGCTAAGTCATAACGGGTTGGTTCTTTGGAATTGAGCATAATTAAGTCAAAATCGTGTAGTAATCGTTCTATTATCTTTCCTCTTCTGTCGGTATAACGGCTTCCCCATAAGTTGTTGTGGCTATTGAAATCTTCCAATAATATGAAGGGTTTTGGTAGTTGATGGATTAAGTCAATTAAAACATTACTGTGGAGTGCATAGCTGTTTGGAATGTAGACATTACAGATGCAGATTGACGGAGGCAGATTTATTACAATGGCTATTGCTTCTAGGTCTGTGATTAGTGGGATTTCTCTGGTATTCAAGTTATGTTTTACATACCTTGCCACACCTCCACTTACGTGAAGGGCGGTTGTACGGTTTTTATAGCATACCTTAAATTATTTTAAATTGGAAACAAAAGTATTTTTAAAGTTTGTTTCTTGAAGGCATATGACATCAGGCAGGTGGCGGTTTATTAGAAGTTGTAAGTATTCGATTTGTGGTTAAAAACCGTTAATATTCCACTGAATTATTGATGAGGTCATAGAGAAGAACAAAAAAAAATTAAAAGAAGCTTTATGATCATTATTGTGTAAGATATGAAGATTCATCGCTTGAATATTCCGTTGTTCTGTTTGCAGCCTTAAGTAGTTTTTTTTACAATGCGCGTGCTTCTGTTTTTTATGCCACAATTAGGTAAGTGAGGGTGTAGTTTTTGAATCGCACGAGCTAAGCCTTCTAGGTCGTTTGTATAGTAAGCTGCAACTGAGGATACATCGGTAACTCCTATTGTGTTCTCAAAGAAACTTAGTAGTTGTAAATAATTGACTGGAAAGGAACTTGGTTCGGCTTCCATTACCTGTTTTAATGGTTGAAGTACTGCGTCTAATGACGTCTGTGTTTCCTTTATAGGCCTCTTAGTTCGGTTAGGTTTAGATGTAGAAATCTGTTTATTTGCACCAGATTGAATTGGAAGGTTCCGTTGCTCATCAGTCCCGGTAGTTTCATTGCTGGTTACTGAAATTGGTCTTTTAGATCTGTGAGGTTGGGTTTCCATGTGAACAGGAGTTTTGGAGCTCTCTATCTGTGCAGAGAGACTAGATTCTGTGTTTGTTTCAGAGAGGTTAGGATTAACTTGAATTTCATCTGGTCTGTCCACAGGATTTGTATCTTGGGTGCATCGGGAGGTGTTTTCCCTTACTGGAGATGAAGGTATGGATATGTTCTCGTCATCTATAGATTTTGATTTTGGTAATTTCTTGTTAAGAATGGGAAATTCAGAAGAATATAGATTTCCATCAGATGTGCTATGGGAGAGATCAGAAGGAGCACTTTCATGTATTTGGTTGGTTTTAGGGCAGAACTTTGCTAAATGTCCCTCACTTTTACAAAGAAAGTAGGAAGGAATGTCAGACGAAAGGTAAATAAAGTAATTCGTCCCATCATGTTGAATTTGAAGAATTTCGGGAAGCTTGTCAAAGTCTTCATTGTGGACGAACATCTGTCTTCGAAAGCTTAATATGTGAGAAAATCCTGGGATTGATAAACCAGCTCTGATTGGCGATATTTTTGACATTACTCTTATGCCTAGTTTGCTTAATTCTTCTTCTATAGTGTAATTAGGGATAACTGGACATACGTTGGACAGAATTACTCTTTTGTTCTTTGTTAGTAGGGGTCTGATTTCTAATAAGACATTATTGATGAGAATTTTGGAGTGCTTTGTGGTAATTTCTTCTACATATTTTTCACTGGATAGGAAAACACATATTCTTCCGTTTGATATACGGGAAACATAGCGTATATTGCTTGGGTTAATAAGTTTCCCTAGCGCAAGCAAGTAGTCTTTTATGGTAATGCCCTCGTGAGATTCAATTACTATTGCCTGTTCTTTTGAAGGGGTTGACATAGTTATGTCGGAGTAGCTTGGTTTTGTAGCTGGCACAATTTCATTAGTGGGAGATTTCTTTACTTCATTTGGATTTCCGTGAGTTTGGTTATTAGGAGTATCATTATCAGTGTTCAGTGATGTCATCTTTACGTTGTTAGAACTATTAGTATAGGTATCATTGTTACATTCAGTATTGGTTACATTCAGGGTAGGACAGTCGATGTTAGCTGCATTTTCTTTCGTTAGGTTGGTATGCCTACCCCTGTTAGAGGTGGCCATGCAAGCGATTCGCTTCTGTTTCTGTTATTTAAGTTATGCTAAAACTGAAAAGCAACAGAGTTGATTTTACAACTAAAATAAAATGAAGTAGAGCTAAGCCCCACTTCTACCTTTACTCACAGTTGCTTCACATACCTTGCAGCATCATACTCAGTTGTCGTTTTCACAGACGAAGCTTTATTTTAGCTGATTACACAAAATTAAAGTGCAGAGTAATAACTTCACTCGTGGAGCTTTCCTACTGTCCTTTGTTTTTTGTGTATGAACTTGTTCGTTTTATTTTCCCGCGCCCCCTTTACCAAATGTCAGCTCATGCAGTCAACAAGCTGAAACGCATAAACCCGATTTTGCGACTGGCGAAGGTAGCTTTTAGGCGAGAGGTACGCGGGGAGAGGTGCAAAGCTTGCATTTAAGAGTACGGCGAGTTACGGCAGCATGATCGACAAGGCCAACACATGCGATTCTTACCGCGCAAGCGCACTACGTTCTCAAGTCCCTCCGTTTGCCTTGCTACGAGGATTCCTCTCCCGTTGTTTAGTAGAGCCTACTAAGCAGCCAACGTGACGGTTCTAAACATAATGTAGCCATCTTCTATATTAAAATGACAGTTATATTAATGTTATAAACACAATTACATCTAGTCTTATTAAGCGATTATAAATGCATATAATTACTCTTCATGTCGTAATTTACTAAGGCCAATTTTTCAGTTCGGAATAGTTATTTTGTTATAGTATTTATTACTGTTTGTTATGTTTGCGTTCTGGCAGCAAATTGCATGCAGTTGTGTCTGCGCATAGCGGCAAATTTGAATGTGTGAAAGTGTGGAAATGAATTACACGGCGAAACTGAAGGAGATAAATCTTTTTCTTAGAAGAGAAGCTGTTTTCCGTGCTTATTGTTTGCGAGTGAGAGAAATGGCATCTGGACAAATAATAGTTCTTGGATATTGGTAATTTAAAAAAGAATAGCATAACATAGAGCTCAATTAGTCCTGCGCCGTGGTATAGTGGGCGTCATGCCTTGGTTCCCTACCACGGAATGCGGCCCGGGTTCGATCCCACCCCTGGCGGTACGGATTTGAAGTCCCGGGTACAGGACCGGTGCCCACTTGATTGGCTCAGCGGCTTGCGTCGAGTATAGTTCGTCTTCTATGCTACTGGAGCTGGGAGTGCTTGATCTTCTCACCAGGGGGCAGCAGCAGGAGAACGACTGCAGCGACGTGGTGGAGCAAAGAAGAACTTCATAGCCGGGCCACAGCACAAGTTTCCGCGGTCACGCTGCAAGAAGTTTGGAAAGCAAACTGCAGCGTGTCGCATCAATCCTCAACAGCGCTTTTTCTTATACATCGATCCTGCACTCGGAGGGGTGCGCGCATTAATAAGAGTCAGGTAACTATTCCCGACAGGCAAACTGACTGACGGACCACGAGACAACGGGCTTGCAAGGCCACAGCCTCTGGTCTAATACCTCAAGCCGTGATGGCTTGCATAGGCGCCTCCTCTTCTAAGGAGGGGGTCGGGTCCGCTACAAGCAGCCGGAGGGTAACCGTGCTGACTGACTTTAATACCAGACCAAGACCACTCGACCAAAAACCTGGGACTAGCTCCCAACCATCCCCACCTGAAGTGGCAGAACCTGCAGCCAAGAGGCTTAAGGGGTCCAAAAGTAAGGGTTTGGCCCCACAACGGGTAGTTCAACCTACCATAGGCACCGTACCAAGCAACCCACACCTCCCGCTGTCTGAGACAGAGTCCGAGGAGGACGAAACCGCGCAAGACGACGGCTTCACCGTCGTTGAGCGTAGGAGGAAGAGAAAATCCTCAAACACAAGTCTGCATTCCCCACAAGGGGCCGAAGAACCGCCCTTAACCGAGAAGGGCCCTAAGATTCCGCCTATAATAGCGGATTCTTTCAAGAATCATATCAAGGTCATGAAGCTACTTGCGGCCAAATTGGTCAAGGGGTTTGAGGCTCAAAGAAAACCAAGAAAGGTTCATATTCGAACCTACACGTCCGAGGACTTCGAAAGGGCTAAGCAAGTCCTAAGAGAGGAGCAGATTCATTTCTACTCCTACTCACTGCAGCGTCCTAACGTCGAAAGACGCATAATCAGGGGACTCTCCTCTGAGTGTACACCAGAGGAAATCACACAGGCTCTCCTAGAAGAGCACGGAACCAGAGTCTCAGCTGCAGCGCAGCTGAGAAAGGCCCTTTGGACCGAGGAGGGGTCCAAAAAAGTACCCATGCCACTATATTTAGTAGTGGTGGACAAAGTCCTGGACCAACAAATACAGCCAATAGACACTGTGCGCACCTTGTTCCACACCGTGGTCAAGGTGGAGCGCTTTTATGGGCAAGATGGCCCTGCCCAATGCCGCAGATGCATGGGTTTTCACCACTCCAGCCAAGCATGTGAACGAAAGCTCGCATGCTTACGCTGTGCAGGAGAATACCTTGTCGCAAATTGCGACAAAGAAGAAAAAGAGTGTGCCAATTGCCACAAACCCCATGTAAGTGTATACAAGGGGTGTGAAGTGCGGAAAAAAATAATCGATAGCCGCCGCGGTCCTAAAAATGTGGCAGCAGTCCGCACAGGGGTGAGCTTCGCCGCCGCCCTAAACGAGGCTGAGAAAATTGTGCAGCAGACTGAAACTGCTCAAACCACACCTACACAGGTACAAAATGTGCAAACTGCACCAGCCACCAGCGTGGAGGAGAGTGTAGTTCCACTTCCACGCCCCTCTCGCGAAAAGCGAGAGAGGAAACAAAGAAACGCTGAAAGACAGCGGTCAGCTCTACTTGGGCAAATGACTGCGTCTGATGCAGTCACCATTACTGCCGAGGTACCCACCCCGGTCCCAACCCAACATGCCCAACCGGCACGCACCACTCCGTTGGCCCCATTGGCGCCACTCGGAAGTACTATATCCTCGGCAGACCTTGAGGAATTTAGATCCCTGTCCAATTGGTTCGGGGATATGATTAAACGGACACTTCCCATTCTGAGGAAGTGTATGCAGACCATAACGGACGCCAATGCTGACGTCCTACAAAAACACCAGATCCTGCTACAAACACTAGAGCAGCTGTTCCCTAGATCCTCCCAGTAATGGCCTACCGTGTTGTGCGTAGACCATTACGCGCCGCTTTCTGGAATGCCAACGGCGTAAGGGAACAACGTCCTGGCATTCTGGAATTTGTACAATCCTACGGGATCGACATCCTCTTGGTGACCGAAACACACCTGCATGCTGGTATAAATTTCTCGCTGCCTAGTTACGTCGCCCATCGGTCTGATCGGGTCTGCCGACAGGGTGGTGGTACAGCTATCTTCATCAAAAGCATCATCACCCATACACCTTTTCCTCTTCCTGCCCTTCAACATGTGGAGGCTACTGCCATTAGGCTTGCCATTGGTGGTGCAGACACATTGTTGATTGCGGCTTATGACCCTCCAGATCATCGCTTCTATGAAGCAGATTACACCACGCTCCTCAACCTACACCCAGTAGTCTCCATCGCTGGAGATCTCAATGCGAAGCATGGGCTCTGGTACAGTCGCACTAGCAACCAGAGGGGGCGCGGGCTCTACCGCCTCATCAGCGGAGACCCAAACTTTGTCGCGAATGGGCCGAGAGGTCCTACATTTCATCCGGCCCGCGGCAGGCCTGACGTCTTAGACATCATGATCACCAAGAACATGCCATTACACTTCGACCTCTCGGCAGTAAATGAGCTGGACTCTGACCACGACCCTGTCGTGGTAGATTCCACAGCAGCCATGCCAGCTCTGTTAAACTCAGACTGGACATTTGAGACCGACTGGGATGCAGCAGTCCTAGAACTTAACCGTTCCGTCGACCCTCGACCTCGCATCGATAATATTGAGGCGTTGGAAGAGGCAGCGTCGGACTTTTCCCACCAGATCCTAAATGCGGTACGCACACATACTCACCGCATTCCCACCAACACCCCAGATCCTCGAACCTTACCTATAGAACTCCGACAGTTGATAAAAGCCAAGGCAACTGTGCGGAAGCTATGGCAGCGTTTCCGCCATTCCAGGATAGGAGCAGTTTACCAGAGGTTCAAATCCCTGGTAAGGCGACTGCTCCGTGCGCATAGAACATCAGCCTGGGAAAACACATTACGAACTGTAAACCTTCAAGAAAATAAACCCTGGCGGATTATTAGGGCCTTGAGGAAGGACAAGACCCAATACCAGCATCCCTTGCACGGCACTCGTGGGCGGCTCGCTTTTGAGCCAGACGAGAAAGCCACTGTGTTCGCGGACCACCTTGAGGTACAGTTTGAACCCCGGGAGGACCCGCAAGACGAAGACTTTACTGAACTCGTGGATGCAGCCACGGATTACCTCTATGAGGAACCGCGGCGTCTACACGAGGTGATCCAACTTCCCATAATCACCCCGAAAGCGGTGATTTCCGAAATCCAAAGCCTGAATCCGAACAAATCCCCTGGGCACGACGGCGTCACGGCGCTCATGCTCCAGCACCTACCCAAAAAGGCTGTGGTCCGTTTGACCCGGATCTTCAATGCATGCCTCCGTCTTCGTCACTTTCCGGTTTTCTGGAAGGAGGCGAGGGTGGTGTGTATATTGAAACTGAGCAAGAACCCAGTCTTTCCTAACAACTACCGTTCCATCAGCATTCTCCCAATCGTCTCAAAAGTTTTTGAGCGGTTACTCCTTACCCGCCTAATGCCTCTTTTTGAGGAGAGGCAACTCCTACCGGATCACCAGTTTGGTTTTCGTCGGGGTCATTCCACGACCATGCAGTTGTTGCGTGTGGCCGAGATGGTATCCCTGGGTTTCCAGGGAAACATCAAGACCATAGCGGTGCTGCTGGACGTGGAGAAGGCTTTCGCCACAACTTGGTACCAAGGCCTACTGTACAAACTAAAGCAGGCAAATATCCCTTCTGCATATCTCACTATTATCAGCAATTTTCTTCAGGACCGCACTTTCAGAGTGAAGGTGGAAGGAAAACTGTCTACAATAAGACAAATAGTGGCAGGAGTCCCAGAGGGCAGTGTACTCTCCCCGCCACTCTTCGCAGCTTACATGTCCGATTTCCCCACGGAACAACATACTGTGACATGCCAGTATGCGGACGACGTCCTCATCATGGCACAAAATAAAAATGTGAGATATTGCCTCCCTTCCCTTCAACGACAACTCGACGCCGTCGACCGTTGGAGTGAGAAGTGCAGAATGGCTATTAGTCCAGGGAAAAGCTCCGCTCTCCTTCTTGGTAAGGTTCGCCGTTGGCGGCCGGAACGGTCTCTTCGGCTTAGGCAGAGAAATATCCCATGGGTAACCTCCGCCAAATATTTAGGCGTTCTCCTCGATCGCGGGCTAACATACGCCCAACATGTCCGCGCAAAGGCCAATCTTGGTCACGCTGCGCTCAGACAGCTCTACCCTATCCTCAGATCTACCATGCCCAACCACCTAAAATTAAGGATTTATCGGGCAATCATTCCGCCATTGATCCCATACGGCTGCGAAGCCTGGGGATCGGCAGCACCATCTACCATGCGCAAACTGCAATCAGTGCAGAACAGGGCGCTAAGAATGATATTCAATACCGGACGTAGATTCCCATCTTACATCCTCCACAACCAATCAGGGCTTCCCTACATCATGGACTTGGTAAGGGAGCGATCCCGAACCATGCACTCCAAACTAAACTCCCACGCCAATCAGCTGGTACGGGCATTAGGTCAATACGACCACACAGCACCTCGAGGAAGGAAAAGCTACCGCCTACCCAAGGGTGCCCTTGGATAAGGGTAATGCCACTCCCATCTTCTAACACATCATTACCCCAACACCTATTCCTGCACCCTTTCTGTATCCTAAACTAGGCATACAGAAAGAATCCATTGCCAAGGACACAAAAGCATGACAACACAAAGACAATCTCCAATACCGCACAGATAAAGTCGCATTAGCGGCTAGGTGCTGTGCAAACACGACATCCCGTACAGGAGAACCTGTACGACCTGAACTCGGTCACTGGTCACTGGTGCCCACTTAGCATCGTGAGGAAATTGAGGAGCTTGCTGGTCATGAAAGCCAACTTTCTGGCTGGGGTTGTCGAGATGCTGACCTGTATCGGTTGGATGATCGCCTACCTCTACCTTGCGTATGTGGGCGTGAGGCCGGCAGTCGGGTTGGCCGGTCCTGGTCCGATATGGACTGTAGTGCTTTAAGAGCTCAATTGCCCATATGAAATGCGAATTAGAATTGCGGGATGTGTGTCAGAGAAAGAAAGGGAGTAAAAGTGGAGAGGATGTAATATACTGCACACCCACTGCGACAAGTCACGAGCCGCCACTGGGCGCCATCAAATGTTTGTGCAGTGATTTTGTTTGGTGTTGACTTCAAATGACTGCTTAACTCTGTAAGCAAACACTCGGATAATTCTATGGCAGTCTGTCCATTAGACTAAAAAAACAAAACCCAAAACCTTTCGTAGATATCACCGTTAATCACGAATCGATACACGAGAACCAATTGCTGATGCTCTGATACATCTGTAGTCTCATCTGCCTTTAAGGCTACAGAATTTTGTCTCCTTCAGTTCCTCTTTTATTTTGCTGTGGCAGACGTCCAGCATACATTTTAACAGCTCATTTTATGTTGTTTTGGACCTCCATTCAGCAACGGTACTTATCTCCATGTGATTTTTTACAGCACTGTCTACTCTAGCTAGTAAGTTAATAAGTCCTAAAATATTCCAGAATTTTCAGATTTTTTTTGTCGTGTCCCCTTAATGCCAATTCAAATGCACCACACAGCTTAATGCAGTGTATTATTTTCGATAAAATATACCTGTTTCTTTCGATTTCCTCCTTTTATTACTTTCCCTACTGGTAAGTAGAGGAAGTATTGTATTCCACTCCAAAATTCGATGTCGAGATTTCACCGGAAATATGTTTTGGGACCCCATGAATAAAAAAAAAAACATTTATAGAAAAAGGTCCACGCGTGTGTCTGACTCTCTTTCTTTCTCTTTCTCTCTCTCTCTCTCTCTCTCTCTCTCTCTCTCTCTCTGTGTGTGTGTGTGTGTGTGTGTGTGTGCGTGTGTGTGTGTGTGTCAGTCTGTGGACAGCATAACTCAAAAACGAAAAGTTGCTTAAAAGTCAAAGTTAGTATTTAAGTATAATGTCTTTTAAGGATGCGACACGAAGATTTGAAGAAAATTGCTCTATCCTAAACTGCCCTATACGTGGAAAAATTTTTCGAAAATTTTGATTTTCTTGAAAATGGCTCTAACGGTTTTGATTAAAATGACAAATATTTAAGATATTTTTATGACAAATGAAATGCATGTTTTGAATTTTCTGGTTATATCCTATGTAGTCCTGTTTACTCTGAATGACTTTTGTATAACTCGTAAACCGTAAGAGATAGACAAAATCTTACTGTACAAAAATTGTAGATGTCGCTAAAACAATCTATGGCCAAATAAATTTGTTGTAGAGTGAACCGTTTCGGAGATACACCTTGTTATTTGTGTCAGTTTCGGAAAACTTAAACTTCCGTCAAATGCAACATCATTGTTCGTTTGTTTATATGTTAACTGCGCAAAGAGAGCGGAATCGCAAAGCTTTAAAAGATCTGATTATCACTCAAAGACTAATGTATTCTCATATTTCCCTTGTACCTACAAGGAAATAAGCAATAAGATAATTTCTACAAATGTTTATCTCAACTAACACGGGGAAGATATAGGAATAAGAGTTTGTAAGAATGGTTAGTACAAGAGTAGAGAAAATCATGTGAGTGCATCGCATTAAATTTTTAGTTTAAGAAACTCGCTATTATATGCAGAACTGAGCTGTACACCAATGTTTACTGCACTAAGAGTAGTGAGATCCAGAACGTTACTGAAGTGTTTTCTACTCGATACATGCTTATTTGAAAATTCATTTAAATGACATAGGTCCTTTATTCTTTTTTTTTTTTTTTTTTTTTTTTTGGGAGGGGGGGGGCAAGGAATGACGAACAACAGGCGAGGAAAGCGGAAAAGGGCATTTCAAATTTCACAACCGCATATCCATGAATACTTCGCAAAAGTGTTACTATGAAAACGTCTTGTGTAAGTACCAGTAGCCTTTCTTCCCTTGGCTGTCTGAACAATACTAGTATCCAAATATTTTAACGTTAATTTTTTCTTCAAAGGATCGAGTAGAGGATGGATTGTTTAACAAAGAGTCCACTGAATTCATTTCCGCAAGTTTTATTTAACACGGTTGCCTGAGAGGAGAATAGCACACTGCAAATGTGCAAGCAAGCTGACTAGCGGAACGTGCGTCATTAACTGCAGCACGGTACAGTACTGTGAAGGCAGAGTAAGTGCTATCTTACAAGCTCTTCCGTGCTGCTGTGGACAACGCATGCTGCGTCTGTCCAGCACACTATAACTTATACATTATCAAAGCTCGTTTACTACTAAAGTGTTGTAAAATATTTAAAGTTCATTATTTCTGAAATTGTTAAACGTGCTGCAGCACGGTAGCACGTACAGGGAAACCGCCCCTGATTTTCACAATAGTCGTATAAACACACCCACGCCCGTTCCACATTCATGCTTTCAGACTCTGTAGGGGAACAGGTTAAAGAAAAAATTCCCAACCCCAGTAGGGAATGGAACCCGAAACCTCTGGGTCGGGAAGCAACAAAGCTAAACACTCGACCGCAGAGGCAGTCTAAACTTTTCTCGGAGCTTTCTAGACCATATTAGTATATAATTAAGGAAATGCCTGCCTTTTCTTTACCCATATTAAAATTCCATTGTTGCCTATGGCGGAGTTCTGACGTCAGGGAATGCGCCAATTTCGAAATTTTGTTTCGGACATTTTGATGTACTAGTAAACAATACGCAAAATAAAGTGAGACGATCAAATACTTGCATGCAATTCTGAAAGGCTTACAACAGCGAGGTCCAACCTGGTCTCTTTGGAGACGCTTACGTAATTAGCGGCTATTCCCCATCCTACTCTTTCAGCCAGAGGGTGAATCAGCTCTTGCTTGTGATGTTTATAAACACAACCAGACAGTCAGTATCCAGTGACGGACACAAACAGACGATTCCATGGCATTTGTAAGTCATAACTTGAACTTTCTGGGAATGTCCTCAGAAGACCTCTTCATTCTGGATGATACTTGCATAAATGATAAACAGTAAGAGACAAAAAAGTCTTACTAAATAAAACATGTAGATCTGGTTAAAGCAAAATTTATGTGAAATACGTTTTTTTTTTTTTTTTTTTTTTTTTGTTTTTTTGAGTGAACGTTTCCGACATACTCTTTATTATTCGTTTGAATTTGCCAATACTTACACTTTTCTCAAATAGGAATATGCTGTTCGTTTTTTTATCTCTCTGCCTTGCAAAGAGAACGGAATTTCAAAGGCATACCAGTATACCATAGCAACCATCTCTTAAAAGTTTTGACCATCGCTTAAAGCCAGCGCTAATGACCAAGTTGTCGACGGGCCCTTAAACCCAACACACTCACTCACTCGCTTAAAGCCAACTGTATCCCCATATTCCCCTTGCACCTACAAGAAAATTAGCAATTAAGGTACTTTCTGAAAATGCTTATGTCGATTAAAATGAAGTAGATTGATAAATAAGAATTTGCAAGAATAGTTTGTATAAGAGAGAGAGTATAGCTCTACATTTGCGAAGTTTCTCCAAATTGAGCTATCGCAATAGGTTACGCGACGATCACTTGGTGTATCTTCTAAGGCCACATGCTTCGATTTTGTCGCCAAATATTGATAGACTTCTTAAATGTAAGCAGTACCAAACAAATCACTAATGAGCAGATGTTTATTGCATAAGATTTGAAAGTTCCTTTGTAAATCAAATGCAACGTACATATAAGAAAACCGCCACTGTAACACAATATACGTCTGTGTGTTAATGAGTGGCAAAGTCCGCGTATAGTGAAAGGAGGTAAATCTAACCTTCCCTCTTTAGCAAACGTTGGACATCGCTGGCTTAGAATGTATGTTACTAAAGCTGCTTCCTTCCCGGAGTCCCGTAAACCATGCACTAAAGGAGAACGTGAAGATTATTAACCCCAGGAAACGTTCTATTCACAGAGCGTCTTCTCTCTGCGATTTATACGATTTATAATACATAAACTAAGTGTAGGCAGTAAGCTCTTGGTTGTGAAAGTCCACAGAGCTTCCATTACAGCACAAAGGTATTGTCCCAGAATAAAGTGATGTAATACGCCATATTATATTATTAATTGCTGAGGAAGTTCAGGCCGTTGGAAAATGTTTCTGGAGTCACGCTTCACGCTTTATGTAAGGCAATGACGTACGCGAAAGCTCACTGTAGATGTGTTTATTGCACTACTTCATCACAAACAAAACAGAAGCGGTTGACATTTTATTGCTTCATAACTAGTATTTTATTTATTTATTATAATAGGTAAGCAAAATACACAACTAATTACTCAATTACATTTAATTACATTAAAATGTACAAAATCGTAATATCTGAAAATTGAAAAAGCTGAACACAATACAGGTTGTTTGATCTGCAGATGTTTTATAAACAATGCATATACTTATATCAATTAAGGGTCTTTAGAAGGTGTATTTTTTATCCAAGTTCATTACACAGTTTTTATTTAATACCATATACTGCATCTTTACTGTCGTTAGGGATCTCAAATGGTATCTGATTAAATGGGTAAATCAATGGCCACTTCCACTTTCTCAGTGAAACACTCTTTCACAATCCTATGGGGCTTCTTCTAAAAACGCAATAGTACGAGTATATCTAGAGATAGGGATATGCATGAACACTGTGTAAGTAATGGCAGGATAAAATCTTATATTTGAAGATTTGGCAGTTCCTGAGCTCTTGAAAAAAGAAAAGGAAAGGAAAGAAAACGTATCTGCTCTTGGCAAGACTTTTTAACTGAATTCATTTTTTAATAAAACACTAATAATAAAAGACAAAAGAAGGACAACGAGAAGCTGCAAAGTTAAAAAAAAGACACTTTGAAGCTTTAGTTTAAATCTATTAGAAACTGCAATCTGCATTCTGTAAGCCATTATTTTATTTAATGCAAGGAGTACGAGACGTGATAAATGCCGAATGAATATGAATGTTTCTCAGGATACCACTCCTAGCAACCTACTTAAGGAGCAGAAAAAAGTAATATTGGAGACATAAAATAAAAATAAAGTAAAATAAAAAATTGGGATGAATCAGAATATAGGTACAATGCGAAGGTTTTAGAACACTTTAAGTCTTAATGTCTCTCGTTTAAATTCTCGAGTGGTTGCTCATTTCATAATTTACCTTGACTATAATCTTTATTTTTCCACTTACGAGTGTTGGTGTACATTAGACTCATTGACAGGTGATTATGATAGTTTTTTAATTCATAACGATTTTTATGAAATATGGAGATAAAGTCAAACATTTGTTTAATCGTTATTTTTATGACAAAACTATAAATGAAAAAAATTTTAATTTACTTATCTAAGATAAATTTTCAGAGGTGCCTACATGAATTTCGAAAATGTAACCATTTCAGGGTTTACCTTTCCACTCTTCTTAAAGCAAATATGATATTGATGATTATTAATTTCCAATGTTTTAACAAGTACATATCAATGGGTAAAGTAAAGTTTTCTTCGTGTATTTCACTCTGTATTTGTCACAAAAATTTTTGCATTTATATATGGCGGCGCCGTGGCCGAGCGGTTAGCGCGCTCGCCTACCACCTTAGGCGGCCCGGGTTCGATCCCAGGGACCCGCATGTGGTATTCGTGGTGGACGAAGCGGCGTCAGGGCGGGTTTTCTCCGGGTGCTCCGGTTTCCCCCGCCATCTCATTCCACCAGTGCTCCATCGTCATTCCATGTATCATCAGTGTCACCGCCTGCGGTGTCGTAGTAGTAAAAGCGGGCGTTAAACGCTACAACTACTACTACTGCATTTATATCCATAATTTAAGACTAAGTGCGTAATTACACATTTTATTTGTAAATAACTTATCATTGTGGCTTGGGAAAAACGTATGTATATATTTCTTTGCTCTATAATTTTAAACAAAATATTATCTGCAGACGTAAGAATTTCTAAACATTAAAGTCAGGAAGGAAGAAAATAGTGTTGAACTGCCACTCGACTGTAGGAAGGCAGATCGTAGATAGCAAACCAGAGAGAATCTTTTAAAGTATGCAGATAGCACTCAGACCGGTGTTTACCTGATTATCAGTGACACTTGACTTCTGTGGTTTTGCATTTTTTGTGTTGATAATGGTTTAAGCTTAGATAACTTGAAGCCAACTACTTAATAATTCCTATGCCTGTTTCTCAGTATTTTCGCAATTAGAGCAATTACCCTTTTTTTTTTTTTTTTTTTTTTTTTTTTTTTTTTTTTTTTGCATACACTGAAAGCATATATAGCGCAGGAAAAAGGGTTCTTTTATTTATTTTGTGCTTCCTTTTAGCTCGCATTTACAATACCCGAATATAGACTGAAACACTAACAGAATATATGTTCTTCATTTCTTCTCTAGATCAAAGTTCACGATGTTCACTTACAGTTCTTCTTCTTGTTTCATAGAATGAAAGAGAATTACTTGGCATAGTTGTTACAGTCATCAGGTTAACTTGCACTTTAAGGTATTAAATTTGGTAGGATTGACTAAATTGAAGCACTATTAGTGCTCAGTTGCACCAAATATGTATTTCTTCAGCTTGCTAAATAATTATATGGCAGCATTCAACTGCGCACACTGTTTTATTAACAGTACGTGTTCTCTTCCTGGAAATGTTACACATCACAGAACCATCATCCGGTGTATTTGCTAGTTCATTTCTAATGCCACTAATAGCAGCTATACATTCATGAAGAGTTTGCTTCACATCTACCATTATCGTAATTTTATTCTGTAAAATGTACCTAAAGCTTTTAAATGAAAGGTATTAATCTATTAAAAATCCAAGAAGAAAAGGAATTTCTCATCTTCAAGAAAATATATTAGTCCTGCTGGTTTCCTTATTGATACAGGATCCCACGAGCCATATTTCTGAATACTTTCGAAACACTCTATCAGTTATTCCTAGCACTGATAAACAGGGAACACTACTCTACTCTGGAAATTCCATCTTGTTTGACATGTCCGCGGTGGACTACGATGACACAGCTGCTAAGTAAATCTCTCCTCCTGCTAGATCAAAAGGAAATAAGGCAAATGTAGATAAATTGGTGGGAAAAAATCCTGATAGCTGTCACGGTAGAGCATAACTGTTGCTAATGAGGTTAAGCTGGTGTGCATAGATACACATCCCTTACAAGTATCTGGATTCCATTTGCTCTCCTCGGAATGCAGATCCGTCATCATATATTTGAGAGACCTGTGTAGCTCCAATGATTCTAATGTGTAGACCTATCCCTGGTGCGGATCTTTCATTAAGGTGAATGAAACCAACTAAATGTTCCACTGGTTGTGATCCCTGAACAAAGCGAAGAGCCATTACCAATTGTAGGTATCTTATTGGAAATATCGCTGGTTTCATCCGCTTGTACATACAACTCCTCATAAAAGAAACAGGGGTCACGTTTCGAAAGAATACGAAGCATACGACACACGTGATTTGCTTACATTTGCCTAATAATCAGGTATGTGTGTTGCGGCCCCCAGACACATTTGAGAGACAGTATACAGGCACAATACTTCAATATTGTTAGTTTCTAAGTCATAACTTGAATTTTCTGGGAATGTCTTCAGAAGACCTCTTCATTCTGCATATTTTTGCATAAATGGTAAAAAGTAAGATAGACAAAAGCTTACTAAATAAAAAATTGTGGATCTCGTTAAAACATTCAATTTATGTCAAATAGTTCGGTTTTCTTTTGAGTGAACCATTTCCAAGATACTCTTTCTCATTTGTTTGAATTTGCCAATACTTATACCTTTTTTTCAAATAGGAATATGCTATTCGTGTTTTTATCTCTTGGCCCTGCAAAGAGAACGGAGTTTCAAAGACGTCGCATAGCAACCAACTCTTAAAAATTTTCACTATCGGTTAAAACCTACTGTATTCCTATATTCTCCTTGCACCTACAAGAAAATTAGCAATGAGATAAAGTTTATGTCGATTAAAATAAATTAGACAGAGAAATAAGCATTTACAAGAATAGTGTGTATAAGAGTGAGTATGGCTCTACAGATATTTGCGAACAGAGTTTCTCCAAATGAACCATATTAGAAGTCTGTATCGCAATAGGCTACGTGACGATCACTTGGTGTATCTTTTAAGGCTATACACTTCGACTTTGTCGCCAAATATTGATTGACTTCTTAAACGTAAGGATTACCAAAGAAGCCAGTAATGAGCAGATGTTTATCGCATGGCATTTGGAAGTGCTTTCGTAAATCAAACGCAACGTACATGTAACCAATCCGCCACTGCAATACAATGCATGGCTGAGGGTTAAAGAGAGGCAAAGTCCAGGTATAGTGGAAGGAGGTAAACACAAATTCCTCTCTTTCGCAAACGTTGGAAATCGCCGCTCTACAAATACTAACACATGCACGCGACGAAACTGAAATAGCCCCGAATCCCCACTATAGCTGGCCACATTTTCCCTTTCCCCTCTCCTACCCAGCTACCCACGCTTTGCTATAAGCCACACCTTTTTAGCGACCAGCTTAGAGCTTACAGGCTCTTGATGCTGACATATACCTCTACGCCGCTAGGAGCAATACCCCAGTTATATGCGACAGTATGTGCATTAGGGAGAAAATAATCCTATAAAACTAGCTGATGATATCAGAATGAAAACACGTATTTTAATGATGATGATGATGATGATGATAAGCCCATTTCTAGGTTTTTCTTTCGGAGCTAAGCCCCAAAGAACGAGACTCCCCTGGCGAATGTAATGTTACTTCATTGGGTCACGACTGGACTAGGATAATCAGCTGATTTGAGTTTGCGCAGTAGCTTATCTCCTCAGCCACGGGTTGGATATTATGACGTCACAAGTCTGAAACTAAATTTAATGGCGAGCTGGCAGTTTGTTTGTATTTGTGCCAGTAATCAAATACATTTTTAATGTATTTCTCGGAGATTTATAATATGCAGTTTCTTTGGATTGTTTATTAAGTTTGTACATTAAAGTTTTAGTGGCTTGCTACTTGTAAAGAGGCATTTACGATGTGAACGATTATAACCAAAACGTAACATAATTATCTAATAGTATTTATTAAATTTATTTCAACAGTATTAATTCCATTATTCAGAGACTTCAAAATATAATTAATGTAAATGGACGTTATAGTGTGTTTATTAGTCATATTATACTCAAATATATTACTTTGTTTTAAGCCAACGATCTAACCGATAAATTGCTTAATATTTTATAACAATGCAAGATATTAAATAAAAGAAACACAGATCGTAAAAAATCATCAAAATGTTTTATAGACAGTCAACTAATTTAAGTAAAAATTTACTGTAACGTAAACCTAATCGGTATTTTAAATTTGTATTAACGTCTGTATTTATAGCTTTGTATATGCATATGGTGCGTCTGATTGTACTCATAATTATACTCTCATAAAAGAAAGGGCACAGATCAATTTCGGTTCGTTCTGAACAGTTCATTGGTACTATACACAGAATAGATTTTTTTTTCTTTTGCTATAAAAGTGCTCGTGTATGCGTAAAACATTTTTTCTGAAAGTGATATCAATAGAGAAGACCCTATTAAAAGGCCAGACGATACTATTTTACCTAACTCTGTCAAGAACAAATCCAAAATTGGTATACCCCGAAATTAACAGATTTCATAAATCTAATAGTCGTGGAAGGTTATACATTATTTCAGACGTTGGTCTTATCAGAATTTGAAAATACATTTTTAAACGGCAGAGCTATTTTTATTAAGATTTTAGAAGTGAGATTTGAAGAAACTGGGTGTTGGTTTTAGTGACAAGTGCACATGTGTGGACACAATTGCTGTTGTGAGGAAGATATGTTATATTTTAGTGAACATGTTTGGAAATACTAATACAAAAATCGTAACAACAAATCTATGCACTCAAACACATGCAAGATAAGGTCATTTTCAGCACAAGGATTCCTTCACGGTATTTCATACAAACCTAGCTGGGCGTTTACATCCCATTTCATTCAAGTGTTTCTTATTAGTGTTGTTCAAATGCATATGTTATATGTTTTGAAATTCTTTATGTGCTTTTGTAGTCATGTTGACACAGAAATTACAAATTACGAATGAGAGTTAGGTTGGCCCGTAGCACTCCCGATGTGACGTCACGGATCCGTGTGTCAGGTCTGTATTATCCCGAACACCACGGTAGAACATATCGAATATCTCTGCCTCGTTCCAAGCACCATTAACAATCTTCGTCCATGTGAAATTCAACTTTGGAAGAAATGAACGTTACAGCCATTTCTGGGCTACTATCCAATTGGTTCTTGAGTTTTTATTAGTAATTTCTGAGCTAACATTACTCCAGTTAAAACACCGACCGTAAAACGGAAAAATCCTCTTTTTAAGAACATTAATTGGAGGTGTAACATTATGGTAGTGAAAGAGAGGGATCAAAGATTTGGATACAGATTTCTGCAAAACTTAAAGTAATGGGATATTTTTTATGACTACATAAATCAGAACTCTGGATCTTCTTCTTTTGAATATTTCATTAAACTGTACAGGACCTTCGTATCTTTAATATTCGAGAATGCCACATATATTACATAGATCTAACTTAAGTCATAGGTTCTCTTTTGGTTTGTACACAACATATTCGTAAGCAAATGCTACCCCAAGCACTAAGGGGAGATGAATTAGCTACCTAATGGTAAACGCTCTTTACCTGTTTTAAATACACACAGTGTTTTCCGATGATTTCAGTAATCGGCACCTGTGTTTCTATAGTGACTTCATTGCCGTCCCCTTCTTAGAAATAACTCACAAGCATAATTGACACTTGCTCTTTCTTTGCCTCAAAAGTATTTTCATCCATAAACAAGCCAAAATAACTGCGTTTTGAATTTCATTCGTCAACGAACGAAGCAATTGCATTGTCATGACTTCAAGCATTTCATTTTCTGCTACGTGTGACACCCACTAAAAAGATTGCTTTTCAATGTATAGCTTAAGTTCTGGCAAATCTTCACATCCGAGCTGCAGAAGCCGGTGAAAATTACATGTTTTGTCATTGTGGCTCTTGGTTGCTAGCAAGAGTTAGGTATATTAGTGAAAATAGCTTATATAAGATGACACGGGAACATATGTCTTGCAACTCTGAGACATTCAGATTACATGCAACATTACTTCCACTCTGCACTGCCGCAAGTTTGGAACACGATTCTTTGCGACACAGTTTCACGGGAATTACATTTTCTCAAAGCACACAACACAGCTGCCTACCTTTCCGCGACACTATTAGCAAACTACTCAGCACTAATGATTATTACTGATCAAAGCTATGTGGGTTTAATCAATATTAAAACACGTTTGCCTTTAAAAATGAAAATAACTAATTTTGCAACAGAATGTGACAATGCTTGGCTGACCCACAGTTTATGTGTCAACTTTGTGGAAGAGCTTTGTGATGTCAATTCTAATCGAGAGCGAAGTCACCTCATTTTATCTGTTACCGAATAACTAATTACCCGCTACTAACCTTGTTGTTTTGAACTGAAAACTATTTTACAAATCACACATCAAATGGCAGCAGTTTCTTTAAATTCTGTACAATACTGAGCAGAAAATAATTTCTTAAAAACTTTACAGACAATGAAAATGTGTTATTCCCTGCTAATTCATCCAAAAAATATTAACGTAATTGTTTTAGTCTTCTATTTTATTATTTTATAATCGAACTAAAGAAAATAAGTCAATTAGGTTCAATAATTTAAAAACTACCTTCTCGTTGGTTCGCATCTAAACACCATTGCCCGACCTTATGAACAACAATAAGCGTTATTATTAGCATGTTCATCAGAGGCCTTCCGACTTGGTACTAGTCTTCGTGCGAAGAGAAACAAAGCGAAATGCATTTTAAACACACTCCTACTCCATGCTCTCTATTCTTCTTTCTCACTCCCAGAAATAACTTGAAATTCGTCAAAAATAAATTGAAAAGCTCTGATAATGGTTTACAGGAATATGCATCACTATTCTACACTTAATTTAATGCACGTGTTCTTTGCTATTGTGAATCATATGCTAGTGAGTAAAAATCATAGATCATGTAGTTTTTGGCTACAGAAAGCGTTCTCCCCATTTATGAACTTCTCCAAATATTGGTAGTATGCTACCCCTTTTCCCTGTCATCAGTTTCAGGAGAATGATACAAAATTTCCCATAGAAAGATGATGCAAGTGCACAATATAGTTTTTACCCAAAAAAAAAAAAAAAAAAAAAAAAAAAAAAAAAAAAAAAAAAAAGATACTTAGCTTTCTTTGGTAACAGGTTTTCTTACAACGCAGAAGTAAGCTTATAAAACATTTTGATCAGAGAAAAAAATGTCCTGTAAGACGTCTATAATAGATTCACAAATACTCAGAACATAAGGGCTAAGCATCCACTATTCCTTTCTCTGCATTATTTTACATGGATGTGTTTTAGTGGCACATCACATTTACAAACTCTGGTGGTCTGACTTCCATTAAACAAGAAACGCTTATGATTTTATTTATATCGGCAGTGAGTCAGAACTGAATGTGTAATTATAATACAGCTTCTGCACCATTTGAAATTGGTAAAAATGTCAGTCAGAAATTGGAAACACTGCAAAAGCACTTAGTGAAAGTGAAATTATCTTCCATAAGAGATTGTGTAGCCCATATTGGCCATTAACGTGTCTTTTAGTGCTGGCTGCAGCTGTTTCTCCATGTATTTGGTGAGCAGTGACTGGATGCCTCTGACGAAAACATCTTCCATTTCTTGAGTGAAGTCTGTCTCCGCAATGTGATTATGCCTGCCTTTTGACCGGTGTTCCCTGCTTAGCGGAGTGCATCCATAAGCGTAGACACTGACAAAGTCTGGTTTGACGAACTCTGCAGCTGTCCTAAGTTCCACAGACCCTCTGGATAGGTGGATAGGCAACGCTGACATTCCCAGGCCTGCCCGTCGGAGTCGCACCGTCATGTTGCATGTTTCAATTGGAAG
Source organism: Tenodera sinensis (assembly GCA_030765045.1). NCBI lineage: Eukaryota > Metazoa > Arthropoda > Insecta > Mantodea > Mantidae > Tenodera > Tenodera sinensis. The sequence goes on along the minus strand of CM060964.1, from coordinate 231,673,886 downwards.
AGGCAGCAAGGGGTCCTGTAGCACGGCCTTTTCGTCGTATAGCTTGACCACTCCGGTGATTTTGAGGTCACGGAAGGTAAGTTTAGCCTCCACACTGACGTTGCGAGGGTCGTAGTAACAGCGCTCTATCCTGTACCAGCCGGAGTTGCTGGGAACATGTACACGCATGTTGGTGACGTACATATCATAGGGAGCAGAGCGAAGAGGTTGGTGAAGGGCATAGCCCGCAAGGTCCAAGAGCGGCGGCGATGGGTCTGGACCATTATGCTGCTGTTGCTTTTTCATCGACTCTATCCTACTCTCTATCCTTGCGGCACAGCGATTGGAGCCGGGAGGTGGTCGATCAATTACTCTGCCATCTGAAGACAACAAACATATCCAATTATCAACTATTCCAAAACACATTACTGTAGAAATAACATTCAGAACAAATATTTCTTGCTTTCCTGGAAAGGGGAAACACTCAACTCTCCGAAAAAAATATAAGGGGAATGTGGGGCAAAACTGCAAATAATTAGATGTTTAACCCTGATATGTAGGTAGGAAAATAAATGGATAAAGGATCGGAGAAGTGTAACATCAACGCCCTGTTACGTATGAATTTTGTAGGAATTCTACAGACCATTCAAATAATTTTCTGATCGCTTCATATTAACAATATGTAACTATAAATAGAAATAGTTTCAAGTTGCACATCCTTTAAGCAAAATTTGGAAAACATGTGTATAAACCAACACAGGTAGCCAAATTCATTAAGGGACTAGCTCGTTAACCGGAGGCCCACGGTTCAAATCCCTGCAGTGTTTTTTTAAGTGTTTAGTGTCCGCTTTTACTACTACGGCACCGCAGGCGATGGCACTGATGAATACATGGAATGAAGATGGAGCACCGGTGGAATGAGATGACGGGGGAAACCGGAGAACCCGGAGAAAATCCGCCCCAGCGCCGCTTCGTCCATCACGAATCCCACATGCGGTTGCCTGGGATCGAACCCGGGCCGAAATCCCGCCAGGATCATCCTCCCTGACTAAGGTATTCATTTCCGGTTTTCCTCAGTCCTCATAAGTGAAAATGTCGAGAAGGTACCTACCTAAACTCAGGCAGGTCTGAATGTTTCCTTCCCAAATCGCTATTCCCCAGTCATTTCATGCATCACCAGTGCCAACCGCCTATGGTACCGTACTTGTTAGGAGCGAGCCTAAGGATTACTAAAAACCTGTTTATAAAACAAGTCGATATAGTTAGACATGAGATAAGGAAAATAAAACAATGGGCACTTAATACTTCAAATTCCAGGTAAGAAACTGCACAACTTTGGCATTCAACAGACATGCCTAATGCAGCTCCAACAATCAAACCGGCCATTTGCAGAAGTTTCCCATGTTTTATTAACATCTCAGATAATGGCAAAAGCCAACGATTTGCGGTGGCTGACCTTAGCTCTGCTTAATGGCTACATTCAATTAATGTTTTTATGTTGCAGTAATTACAATTTTCTTATAAACAATTTAGGCATTTTGCGAGGGCGCGCGCGCGCCTGTGTGTGTGTGTGTGTGTGTGTGTGTGTGTGTGTGTGTGTGTGTGTGTGTGTGTGTGTGTGTGTGTGTGTGTGTGTGTGTGTGTGTGACCAACGTAGCTCGAAAACAAAAGTTTGGTTGCATGCCAAGCTTGGTATTTAATTTAAGGATGCGACACGAAATTTTTTCAAGACAATCCCCCAAACCTTTACATGGAGTAGGTTTCGTTATTTTCTATTTTCTCAAAATTCGCCCTTATGTTTTTGATTAAAATGACACATTTTTAAGATATTTTAAGACAAATAAAAACATATATATCTGAATTTTCTGGTAATATGGGGTAGCCTGTGAAGTCTTCTTCATTCTGAATTTCTTTTGCATTACAGATAACATTTTACTGCAGAAAAGATGTACATACCATTAAAATATAACATTTATATCGAATACAATTTTTGTGGCGAGATATTCTTTGTCATTGGTTTGAATTTTAAATATTTTTTTCAAAGGGTAAGTCCCTATTCGATTTCCTCGCCGTCATGATTGGAGCATCAATTTCAAAGCCATTGCCTGGCGATCTACTTTTTAAATATCTGAGTATTGTTTTAGTCTATTCTTCTAATACCTAAGACGAAATGTGGAAATGCATTAATGAAAGTTTATCTCTACTAACAAGGAGAACAAGCGTTTACAGAAATTGTTGGTAGAACAATCAGAAGACGCATGTAAATGCAACTTCAGATTTTCCTAGATCATTTTCGTCACAAATCTATCGATCAACCCAAACCATGCATTGATACTAAATATGCCAGAACAAGTTTATCAAAAATAAATTTTAGGAAACAATGTAATAGTAGAATGCATTTTGAAGTATTCGTCAGTGAACCCATCTCTGTTTTAGTAATGCTTTCTTCGAGTTTTCCCTTCCTTACCTCATCTCTTGAAGTTATTGATAGGATATATCCTATTTGGAATAAGTTTATTTCGAAAAAAAATTACCAATCGAAAGCGAAAAAATCTTATGTGTTCCACTCACATGACTTTACTCTTGTACAAATATCTTACAAACGCTTATTCTTCTATTTGCTTCATGTTAATTGAGATACACGTTTGTGGCATTTTTTATTACATATTTCCTTATAGCTACAATGCGAATAGGAACATTTAGCAAGCTTAAGCGATAGTAAAGTCTTTAAAATCTGGTTCCTATGTGATGGCTTTGGCATTTCATTCCCTTTGTATGACCAGGACACAAAAAACGAATGACGATTTTCTATTTGAGAAAAGTAAAGTTTTTGAAAATTCAAACCAATAATAAGGAAAACCTTGGAAAGGGCCACTCCCGAAAAAATAAAAAGTATAATTGGCATAAATTGTATGGGATTTTCATTTTTTTTTTTTTTTTTTTTGTAGTAAGATTTTGTCTCTTAAGGCTTACAAAAGTCATCCAAAATGAAGAGGACTACAGAGGCTTTTGCCAGAAAATCCAAGATATACATTTAATTTGTCATAAGAATATCTTAGACAAGGTATTTTAATCAAAATCGTTAGAGCCATTTTTGAAAAAATAAAAACTTTCGAAAAGTTTTTTCCTGTAAAGGGTAGCCTAGGGTGGAAGATTTTCTTGAAAATCTATGTGTCGCACACTTGGAAAATGCTGAATCAAAACACAAAGGTTGGTATTTAACCGACTTTTCGTTTTTGAGTTACGGTGTTCACAGAAACACACACACACACACCCACACGCACACGCACACGCACACACATGCACACACATGCACACACACACATGCACACACACATGCACACCCACCCACACACAAATACCTACGCATATGCGGACGTTTTTCTAAAAATACTGTTCTTGGATTCAAGGGAGCTCAAAACGTCTAATTCCAGTGAAATCTCGATATCGAATTTTTGGGTGGAATGTAATACTTGCTCTAACAACCATGCACGTGATAGAGGAAGTAAAGGTCACCTACCTCTTGCAGCATCAACATCTCTAACTGATATGGACAAGCTCAGATCTGGCAACGTCATCGCCAACAGAAATAATATCCACGCCTTTCCTATCATTTTGTACCTGAAAATAAAATATTGCTTAGTTTAAGTTATCTCCATAGAAGGAATGTATAGAGTAATGATAAGATCCTTTAAACTAAAGACATATGTATACATGCGCACGCACACACACACACACACACACACACACACACACACACACACACACACACACACACACACACACACACACACACACACACACACACAGAGAGATATTACTCTGGGTTTTCCTATTGTAAACCTAGTTATTATAAAATAATCAATGATTTTGAACAAATGCAAATTTTATTGTGAATTTAACTATTGTTATGTTACTAGCACACAGAAAACCTGGAGCTATTCTTAGCGTGATCCACTGAACAAAATGGCAGTTCATAAAAGTAAACTTTGAAACGCAAGAGGTGTACTATGCGGATCTTGAGGAACTTTTACAAATGGATATACGACTTCTTTAAATGATTTTTAGTAATTTCTTCGAACTGCAGAAAACAATAGTCCAATTTCTCAAAATTCTTTAGAGGTGGTTCACTTCCACTTATATTATTGTGAAAGATCTGCTTAATGCCAAAATCCAATTTAACTATTGTTTGTTTTCTTGTCCCCCATCCTCCTTCTCTCCCTCCCGAGCCTCTCTCTCTCTCTCTCTCTCTCTCTCTCTCTCTCTCTCTCCCTCTCTCTCTCTCTCTCGGCACACAGTTCGAACTGAGTGATGAAGGCAACAGAAATACAGGCAACGGGCGAGGCCGTGGCCTAGTAGTTAGACCGCTCACCTCTCACCAAAGGACCCGAGTTCGAACCTAGGGGACATGTGGCATTTTCGTAGAGAAAATCACGTCTGGGCGGGTTTTCTCCGGATTCTCCCATTCCCCCATCATTCATTTCTCCAACTACTCCATCATCACCTTTCCTTTCATAAATGTCATTCTCATTTCATATCATCTCCTTCCTCACTCTCATACCAGGCTTCGGGCTGATCACCCATCCTGAGTACTCTCTCTCTCTCTCTCTCTCTCTCTGATCCAGAGTTTGTCTGTTCCTCGACAGGCGTCTGAGCCTAGACACCTGAGAGTGTAAGTCCTCCAGACGAGGAGGAAGAAGAGTTGAAGAAGAAGAGGACGAAAAAGATACAGTTAAAAATACTCAAACAGCTGGTGAATCACTATTCGTTCTTGTCAGGACTAGCTATGTATGATTTACTTGTAAAGTTAGGCAAAAATAAAACGTATTCACAGTGATTACGAGGGCGGTTCAATTAGTGCCCGTGTTACGAATGTAGATGCAGTTTTTTTTCAAACAAAAATTATTTATTTCTCAACGTATTCCCCTTTTAGGGATATGCACTTCTGCTAGCGTTCGGGCTATTTTATTAACCCCTCCAAAAATAGCAATTGTCAAGCTCTACAAAATATGCTTTGGTCTTGACGATGACCTCCCTATTTGATCTAAATGTCGTTCACGCGAGCCATTTTTTAAGGGTTGGGAATAAGAAGAAATCGCAGGGAGCCAGGCTGGGCGAATATGGTGGGTGTGGCAGCAATTCATAACGCAATTCATGCAGTTTGACGGTGGCAACTCCATATGAATGGCTGGTGCTTTGTCATGCTGAAACGGCGCTTTCATCTTTGTAAAATTGGGCATTGGCCCCTTCCACTTTTGGTCAAATAACGCACTGCAATATTGTCCAGTAATTGCTTTTCCTTTTTCTGAGAAATCAATTAATATGGCGGCCTTTGTATACCAAAAATTGTCGCCATCACTTTTCGTGCCGATGGGAACGTCTTTGCCTTCTTTAGAGCAGATTCGGCAGAACTAACCAATTGCTTTGTTATTGTTTGGTTTCCAGAGTACAATGATGAATCCAGGTTTTATCGACGGTGACAACTCGGTGCAAAAACTCTTTCGGATTTCACTTTAATAACTCTAAACACAGCTTGGAAGTGCTGCTTATTGTGCAGTGTGAGCAAATGCGTCACTCATCGAGCCGAAAAATGTTCATCTCTAACTTATCATGAAACATCGTTCATTAGGTCAAAGGTGTCCCTTGTTAGAAATATCTTTGCTCCTTGAGACTTTATGTGTAGAAACAGAAAAGTGAAACTACTTAAACAAATTTTTGTGAAACATAAAGAATTTTAGCCTTAGTGTATTGTCCAGTGAGTGAGTGAGTGAGTTGGGTTTAAGGGCCCGTCGACAACTAGGTCATTAGGGCCCGTGTATCGTCCATTTCCGTTAATTATGGAAACGGAATATTTATTGTTATCAGAATTTATGTGTTTAACAGGGTAATAAATTAATTGCATTTCTTTTAAAGATCCCCACAATCTCTGTTAATGAATAACACTATAACGAATTGTTTTGCTTGAGTTCTCACTCAAATAGTGCATGAACGCCTCTGAAACCCGATTCTGTGCAACGAGTCCCATACTCAAAAAACAGCTAGGCGGAATACAAAACACAATATACACATAACTGAAGTACAAATTCTTATGCAAGTGGTTCACAAGTAGTGGCGTGAGTCAAAACTTTATTAACGTAAATTAAAACCTTTTACAAAAATAGTTTTTGAGCTGAAGTATAAAACACATTCTTACGCCGCACTTTCCACCCTTTTTAAAGTCTCAGCATTCATGGTGTAAATGCAAGCGAATAATTTGATTCATGTTAAATATTATACATAATACGAGTATTCATAAACATTTGACAATATCATAACTGTGCGTTTGGCACGGTCAATAAGGCGGCTGTTTGTCGAGTAGAGGAACCAGGTTCGAACACACGTATATTACATCTCTCTCCCTTCTTCCCAAACTTCAAATGTGGTAGTGAGCATATCACATAAGTCTGAAAAATAAGAATGGAACCTAGGCCTGCTAGTTAGTTAAAGTTTTGTATTAGTCTAATCCTACGAGGATGCTGAAAATCAATGACAAATATGCTTTCAATGTATAAGGGCGATTCAGTAAATACCTGTGTTTCAAAATAGATGATGTTCCTAAGGCAAGTTGGTGTTACCGTCGTGTATGACATTTGTTACACGTCGCCAAAACAAGCTGGCGCTGGTTCATAGATTAGTTTAAATTTGGCAGTCTTTTCAATCAGTCGTTCAACGTATTTTCGCTAAAATGGAATGCGACATCGTTCAGTGATTCGCTTTTGACTTTTGGGTAAGAAAACTTGCGAGATGATAAAAACGAAATTGGATGTTGTTTATAGGGGCCATTCGCCATCTATGTTAGCAGTTAGATATTGATTCAACGAGCTGAAACGTGGTCGAACATCCGTTTTTGGCGAGCAGCGTTCAGGACATCCCACAGGTGTTGTTACTGAGGAAGCCATTGAAAAAGTGCACCGTATGGTTCTCTCTGATTGTCCACCAAAAGTTCGCAAAGTGGTAGAGATCATAAGTGTGTGATCAGGGTGTATGGGAGTATATGATAAATGATGATATGACATTGACATACCCATATCATCATTTGCAAATATAATTACTGCGAGTTTGGATATTGGACTGCGTGAATGAGAAAGTGATATGGAATGTGATAATGCAGCTTTAATGAGGTGTGCACATTGTTCTCTTCCACTTTGTTATAACCACTTCATCAAAATTCCGCATCTGCACTTTGAGGACTAATGTAAGCACTATCAGATGTGTAGTATATGTATTTTGCGGTGTTATAAATAATTGAAGCAAGGGTTTTTGGCATTGTTGATTGAAAATGTAATGACACAATGACGTCATTGAATTACAAATAAAATCCCTCCTATGGTATTGATATCTTGGTACTTTGTTTCTCTCTATTAAAATGTCACGTGAAGTAGAATGTAACGTTTTTTATGATTGATTGTTATTCTAAGCCCGTTTTCATGAGGTTCCGAGCGTTCGAGGTCAAAGGTATCCCTTGTAAGTCGCGTTTTTCTTGTTAACAATGAGAGAGAATGTGACGCTACTATTGATGCAGCAACGTTACTTATTAACTTTCTTGTTTTGCGGAGGGTTTTTAATTTGCATTTCGGATCCTCTCCCATTTAAATTTCATTCTAACTCACGGAATTCTTCTTCTCAACCACGCGTAACATTAATCACTACACTATATTTCCTGCCATCCTTCTACGTCTTGTCTTCTACGTGGTTCAAACACGTCCTCTGCGTAAAAACTCACCATAACATCTGTTAAAATTGTTGATTCTCTTCTGCTCTATCAACGCGAACCCAATATTGGTTTCCCTCCGTTGTTATGTACTTTCCATTTCATTTTTCTCGTTTTTTTTTTTTTTTTTTTTTTTTTTTTTTTTTTTTTTTTTTTTTTTTTTTTTTTAATCTTGCACCTTTCAACTTTCTTAAGAGATGTTTTCATATGCTAACTTACACTTCTGTTTGAAGGTATGTTCTGATGTAGATGTTATTGTATCCGGTAAACTAGGTATTAATGATTTTCGTTTTCCGTTTAAGGTCAATTTTAGTGCAGTAAATTCTGTTATGAGACTAGGAACGTGTTTCATCATATATCTTATTTGTTGCATATGTCGGTAGCAAGAATTGTTTCTTTCATGACGTGTGACTTTTGGAAAATTTCCTATTTTCTTCATAATTCGCTCACAAGGATTCCCTTGTGGTTAGTATGTAGCAGAATGATACAATTTTAGTTCTTCCTGGCGCAAGTGTTCGTAAAAAGTTTACTGGCTTGTTTAGTTGCATTGTCTGAAAGCAATGCCTTGATCTTCCCATATTTCGAAATGTAACTCTTCATGTTTTTTGTTAAGCATGACTTGCTGTTTATTCTTCATAAAGTCACCTAATTCTCAGGCGTAGTAGATAGTACCCCTAGCACAACGGCCCTTCGCGAGCCAAGACTTACCGCCCAGCCGCTGCGTCCATCACCTCTGCTCACTACAGGCGTCATGAGTAGGGTGGAGTACTGGAGGGTGAGAAATGGTCTGCGCCTCGAGCTCTCTAGGCCTCTTATGCGGCCTTCGTGACCTGGATCGCTATTTCGCTAATGCGAAATATTTAATTATACAAACTAATGGAATCTATTTCTGATAAAGCTCCTCCTTTAGGTATTCTTATTTTGCATAGCGCTGTAACTTTTCCCGCCGTCTTATGAATGCTGCAATACAATTGCAATTTTACAACTGAATGCTTTATAATTCCTGAAAATAAAGCAGCGAACACGGCTACCTCAATTGTCAGTCATTTTTCCCGAAATTAATATTTCCCCTTAAACATACACATTCAGAGGCATCTTTATAAATTTCATAGACTATAACCATATTCATATATATATAGTAATTGTGTAAAATACGGTTTTAATGGTCGTAAAATGCATTTTCACAAGATCTGGATGCCAGTGAACAATATAATTGATATATTAAAAATAAACTGAGGCAGTTGTAAATACTGAAATGTGGATCAACCGTTTGCACCTAGCTGTTGCCATCTTGTTTATTTCCAAGCACTATACAATGTTGCCGTGTCCCCATTAACTCAGTTTTTAGCAGTGTGCCTTCAACCTGATTTTCCATTCTTGATAAAAAAAAAAGCTGTAGAGAATTAAACACTTTTGATAATTTTGTATTTAAGAGAATAAACATGCGAAAGTGGAGAATCGAACCCCTGGCAGATAGCAGTTCTGAATTCCACGAACCGAGACGCAACGCTCTCGACCATTCCTCACTCGGGCATTCGCCCTATACTCATATGATATTAAGCTTTATTGTCACTAACCTGACAGCTGATTTCACTTCAAGGCCGAAATGGTTTAAAAAGTTTGCGTTTTGTTTCTACATATACATTTGCATTTATTTATAGGAATAGAAAAGAGAATATTTCTATAACAAACCTAAGTATGGCAGTCATCGTAGATAAGAAAATCATCAGCATTTTGTGCCAGAATTCCTACTCTGTTGCCAAATACTTAAGGGGCGCTCGCAACAGGGCACTGCTACTCTTTGACTGATCAAAGGCACATTTCAAAAGATTGTAAGCTCTGCCTTAACTGCAGCATTACCAAGCCTTATTCCATAACTTAGATTACACTACTTTGTGACCGTCACTAGTAAAAAATGTCTGAGCAATTTTTAAAAGAAATGTATTTCAAAAATGGGAATTATGTCTTGTGATGTTTATAAAGGTAGTATGTAGCACCGTTTAACTGCTACTTTATACACGAATCACATTAGATATTATGTCAATCCTTATTATGGAGCTTATGTTACCAACGGAGGTGACCACCACTGGTAACAAGATATCTCAAACTAAACTAAACCCCGGCGCGACAGCCCACGAGGGGCCAAGGCCTACCGCCCAGCCGCTGCGTCCCCCACCTCTGCCCACTACAGGCGTCATTGGTGAGGTGCAGTACTGGAGGGTGGGACGTGGTCAGCGCCCCGAGCCCTCCCGGCCAGTTATGCGGTCTTCTAGGCCTGGGGCCGCTACTTCTCCATCAAGTAGCCCCTCAATTGGTCCCCCCGGGACCTAACGAGGCTGAGTGCACCCCGTGCCAGACCTCCCAGAGGGGATAAAATCCCCATGCTGGTACCGGGGATCGAACCCGGGTCCTCCGCGCCAGAGGCAAGCGTGCTATCACGATATCTCAGCAATTTTTAAAACAAATTTACTTTAAAATTGGGTATTATATCTTGCCATGTTTATAAAGGTAATATTTAACATTGTTTAAATATTCCTTTTTTACTTTTTTCACATGAATCACATTATACCGAAGGGGTAGTACTTTATGATCACCTTGACATTCCATAGTTTCTCAAAAATACCAACCATGAAAAATTTGAAACAAATAGACAATTCAGTAGTAGAAATAGTGATTGACAATAAGTATTAACGGCATGCTTTTAATCAAAAAATTAAAAGAGAACATTTGAAAAATTACAGAAGGTAAGCATAAAGTACCGTCCCCTCCCCTTGGTAATGTGAGGGTTCATGGTTGAATGCTTTGTGTTTTCTAACATCTTGTTGTAGGGGTATCTGCCAAAATGAAGAGGTTAGATCTAAACCAGTAAAATATTTTACTTTTTTTTACCTTCCTAGCATAGGTCGTGAGGTAAGACGAGAACAATTCCCCTACCTGCGCAGTGGCAACTGTTCACCTGAAAGACTGATGTGGAAGAAGTTGCGCAATCATGTATGCGCAGAAATCATAACTTTTCCGTCCACTAAGGAGTGAAGTTCGCCAGCAGCTTTAGTGCATATTACTTATTACATTATATACTCGTATGTATAAAAGTTAGCATTATAACGAACAAAGTGATTTGCTATAACTATGGCTATGTGCCAACAATTACTTTCACGTTAACTTCAATTGTTTCAGCTGCACGCTGTTACAGTAAGATTTAGTCATTGGCGGCAAGCTCGCCCGCCTTTCCGCCCTTTCAGTGAGGGAGGGGAGGAAAGCAGCTTCCCCTATGCGCAACATTTGTGCATATCTCGGCTCACGACGGATCGGTTGAGTTTTGTGTTGAAATGGTTTAAAGTCGATGACTTCAGAAATATTACAAGTACCAGGTTTCTTGCTGAATACACGGAACTTTTTCCAGCTGTCATTTTTTTGGAAACCTTACTTTTTATTTTCTTCTACTTTTGTTTCTATCAACTTTCTAGTGATGCTTCGTCTTGGCTTTCGTTGTCGTTGGCTTCGTTGCGTGATATTATGATTAGAACATTTCTACATTTCTCTACGTAGATCTACATGTATATCATCGCAGGAATCTTTGTGTCATATGTCATTGGCATTTGATGGCAAAATTTAATTAATTATAACTGTATCATATTTATATATTCGACAAGGAATTGCTCATCGTCGAATAAATTTCGCTCGCAAACTTCCATGCGGCATGATCTGCCTACTGCAAATTCCTCTTGTAAAAAGGAAACTATTACGTCTTTACCTACATTCTTTACTGTTACCCTTCGCTCATCAATGTCAGTTTGGTTCACCATCACATCCCACCATCGTGTCTGTTTGTAGTCTTGATATTTCTAGTGATATACATTCATAATACCATTCATGTACTTTGGCATTTAACGTCACGTCGTAATTGATGCATTCTTTTTGTTTTCCAAATGCTACCGGGCAGTGTACATTACGCACTGGTAAGCACCATTAAGTACCTGCTTGACTGTCATAGTACGATAAATCATATTTCACTGCACACTGATGTCGATGCACAGGTATCGATTACGACATTGCAATGTGTGTTGTTTATACCGATTTATATTTGAGGAGGATGTAATAGTTCTAGATGCATATTTGTATTGCACGTGTTTCCTTGTTTCCTGTCCACATCAATGTTACTGAATTTAGTTAAACGACTCCTAGTGGTGGAATTATGGGAGTCCAGGCTATGGACAGGAGCCTTGGCATAGCCCAGGTCTAGTTTCTGTAGGATTATTCCAGTTCTCGTCGCCAATTGGCGTCACTACGAGCCGTTCTGTCACATTCCCTTTCGGAGCTGCGTCTAGGATAAGGATGGGGCAAACGGATATGAGAACAGACGGACACTGGCTAAGAACATTCAGCTTAATTTTCTTACCAATGTTGGTATCACTGGGTATGGAGTATTAGTGCGCACGTTAGAGTTATGACCACATATTGAGGAAAGGATCTGTGATTATCACAATCCAAACGTCCAATACAGCAACAGAAACGGAACATTTAAGAAATATTTGTTATTTAGTTATTTGAAGCGTAAGATTTCATCCGTCACACATAAGCTTTTTATGGGAAACGAAGGTGTAAAAGAAGGTTCTAGATACACACATGGTGGCATCAGGTTCTATCTTCGAAGTTCTTTTCTGTTTGACCGCATTGACGGGCAGACGGACACGACTCCGGTGGGGTAAAAGGACAGCGCACTTTTCGGCTCGCAATTAAGTCAAAACGACAGTTATAAATGTGAATCATAACTAAATAATGATATCATATCAAAGTTTTTAAGCTTACCTATGAGAAAGAGATTATCTGCAAGGAACGCCAAAAGTGTTACAAGGAAGGGTAGGGCTGGGTGCAGTACCTCAATTCCGCAACTGGTACCCTCGGTTGGACGCACGTTACTTTCTTTTATTTGGAGCGCGGTCAACAATTCTATGAATTCTGAAAATCGAATCGACTTTGCAATTATTAAATTATTCCATGTGTTTTCTGAAAAACGCCTTCTTACGGTACAAATTACTAGATCGCTCATTTGCGGATCAGGCATGCGAGCTTTATTTGCGATTCGCATGAAGTATTCTCCCGTTGTTAAGTTTCCTTTAGTTATATTTGCCTGTGGCTAATTTGATTCTTGTCTACGAGTGCTCCCATCAACATGTTAGGAATAACTTTCTAAACAAACTGTATGTTTCTTCTCCCGAAAATGTCATTCTTAAGCATTCTGCAGCCCGTCTTATAAGGTATTTCGTACATCCTTAACTCATGTGGAATCATTTTAATCTCTTAGTATTGTTCGATCTCTCGAAGGAATCGCTTGTTTCCCTGCTCATCATCGAAAGGTGGTACTTATTTGACAATTTCCTTCTCCAGTTTACCCTGGTTATCTGCAACTATTGTGAACGCGTCTTGAGTACACATTTCTATTTGGATAGTTTCCGAGCTCTCAGTAACTATTGCAATTTCATTAGCTACATTTGCAGTTGAAAATCACAATGTTGTATTCGTTTGTTAATCTCGATATTCATAGTGCCACTGCTTTCGCTAATTTCATTGAGTTCATTTTTACTTTCTCTACTGATAAGAAGGAAGTATTGTTTTCCACCCAAAAATTCGATGTCGATATTTCACCGGAAATATGTTTTGAGACCCCTGAATCCAAAAAGAAAAAAAAAAAGCATTTTTAGAAAATGGTCCGTGTGTGTATCTGTCAGTCTGTGTGTCTGCCAGTCTGTGGACAGCATAACTCAAAAACGAAAAGTGCGTTAAAAACCAAAGTTGGTATTTAAGTTTAATGTCTTTCAAGGATGCGACACGAATATTTTGAAGAAAATAGCCCCACCCTAAATTACCCTTTACATGAACATTTTTTCGAAAATTTTGATTTTCTTGAAAATGGCTCTAACGATTTTCATTAAAATGTCATATGTTTAAGATATTTGTATGACAAATGAAATGTATATTTTTAATTTTCTATGGCGTATGTAGTCCTGTTTACTATGCATGATTTTTAATAACTCGCAAACCGTAAGAGATAGAAAAAATCTTACTGTACAAAAACTGTATATCTCGCTAAAACACAGAATTTATGTCCGAATAAATTTGTTTGTAGAGTGAACCATTTCGGAGGTATTCCTTGTTATTTGTGTCAGTTTCGGAAAACTTACCTTTCGTGAAATGGAACATCGTTGTTCATTTCTTTATATGTTAAGTGTACAAAGAGAACGGGGTCTTGTCGGTCTGGGTGGCTCAGTTGGTTAGACGCTGGCTTACTGATCCCAAGGTCGCGGGTTCAAATCCGGCCCAGACCGATGGTTTTTAAGTGTGCTTAAAAACGACAGCTGCATGTCAGTAGATTTACTGGCATGTTAAAGAACTCCTGCGGGACAAAATTCCGGCACACCGGCGACGCTGATGTGATCCTGGCAATTGACAGCGTCGTTAAAGAACAAAATAATTTTTTTTTAATAAGAACGGGATCTCAAAGCTTTAAAACATTTGACTATCGCTCAAAGCCTACTGTATTCTAATATTCCCCTTGCACCTACACGGAAATAAGCAATAAGATAATTTGTACAAATGTTTACCTCAAGTAACACGAAGAAGATATAGGAATAAGAGTTTGTAAGAATGGTTAGTGCAAGAGTAGAGAAAGTCACATGAGAGCAACATCAGATTTTCTAACGTGTGCTTGATTTCTACAGCTGCTCCTGCCTGAAATTTAAGCTCTTCAGATGTAATTTCCTTTATCTTACTATTTGTCTCCAGCTAACTGGCTCTGTGTTAAATTTATTTCAGTAGCTGACTGACTTTGGCTTAGAGCTATATCAGCAACTAACTGAGCTTATATTTCTATTTTATTCAGTAGCTAGCTGATACCGTTTCATATTGATTTCTCTAGCTAATTGTTTTGGTTCCCTAGTTGTCTGTATTTGCTCATTAGCTAATTTATCTTGCTTCTCTCTGATTTCTCTAGCTAATTGTTTTTGTTCCCTAGTTGTCTGTATTTGCTCATTAGCTAATTTATCTTGCTTCTCTCTGATTTCTCTAGCTAATTGTTTTTGTTCCCTAGTTGTCTGTATTTGCTCATTAGCTAATTTATCTTGCTTCTCTCTGATTTCTCTAGCTAATTGTTTTTGTTCCCTAGTTGTCTGTATTTGCTCATTAGCTAATTTATCTTGCTTCTCTCTGATTTCTCTAGCTAATTGTTTTTGTTCCCTAGTTGTCTGTATTTGCTCATTAGCTAATTTATCTTGCTTCTCTCTGATTTCTCTAGCTAATTGTTTTTGTTCCCTAGTTGTCTGTATTTGCTCATTAGCTAATTTATCTTGCTTCTCTCTGATTTCTCTAGCTAATTGTTTTTGTTCCCTAGTTGTCTGTATTTGCTCATTAGCTAATTTATCTTGCTTCTCTCTGATTTCTCTAGCTAATTGTTTTTGTTCCCTAGTTGTCTGTATTTGCTCATTAGCTAATTTATCTTGCTTCTCTCTGATTTCTCTAGCTAATTGTTTTTGTTCCCTAGTTGTCTGTATTTGCTCATTAGCTAATTTATCTTGCTTCTCTCTGATTTCTCTAGCTAATTGTTTTTGTTCCCTAGTTGTCTGTATTTGCTCATTAGCTAATTTATCTTGCTTCTCTCTGATTTCTCTAGCTAATTGTTTTTGTTCCCTAGTTGTCTGTATTTGCTCATTAGCTAATTTATCTTGCTTCTCTCTGATTTCTCTAGCTAATTGTTTTTGTTCCCTAGTTGTCTGTATTTGCTCATTAGCTAATTTATCTTGCTTCTCTCTGATTTCTCTAGCTAATTGTTTTTGTTCCCTAGTTGTCTGTATTTGCTCATTAGCTAATTTATCTTGCTTCTCTCTGATTTCTCTAGCTAATTGTTTTTGTTCCCTAGTTGTCTGTATTTGCTCATTAGCTAATTTATCTTGCTTCTCTCTGATTTCTCTAGCTAATTGTTTTTGTTCCCTAGTTGTCTGTATTTGCTCATTAGCTAATTTATCTTGCTTCTCTCTGATTTCTCTAGCTAATTGTTTTTGTTCTCTAGCTACTTGTTTTTACTTACTAGCTGACTTATCTTGCCTCTCGTTGATTTCTCTAGCTAATTGTTTTTGTTCCCTAGTTGTCTGTATTTGCTCATCAGCTAATTTATCTTGCTTCTCTCTGATTTCTCTAGCTAATTGTTTTTGTTCCCTAGTTGTCTGTATTTGCTCATTAGCTAATTTATCTTGCTTCTCTCTGATTTCTCTAGCTAATTGTTTTTGTTCCCTAGTTGTCTGTATTTGCTCATTAGCTAATTTATCTTGCTTCTCTCTGATTTCTCTAGCTAATTGTTTTTGTTCCCTAGTTGTCTGTATTTGCTCATTAGCTAATTTATCTTGCTTCTCTCTGATTTCTCTAGCTAATTGTTTTTGTTCTCTAGCTACTTGTTTTTACTTACTAGCTGACTTATCTTGCCTCTCGTTGATTTCTCTAGCTAATTGTTTTTGTTCCCTAGTTGTCTGTATTTGCTCATCAGCTAATTTATCTTGCTTCTCTCTGATTTCTCTAGCTAATTGTTTTTGTTCCCTAGTTGTCTGTATTTGCTCATTAGCTAATTTATCTTGCTTCTCTCTGATTTCTCTAGCTAATTGTTTTTGTTCCCTAGTTGTCTGTATTTGCTCATTAGCTAATTTATCTTGCTTCTCTCTGATTTCTCTAGCTAATTGTTTTTGTTCCCTAGTTGTCTGTATTTGCTCATTAGCTAATTTATCTTGCTTCTCTCTGATTTCTCTAGCTAATTGTTTTTGTTCTCTAGCTACTTGTTTTTACTTACTAGCTGACTTATCTTGCCTCTCGTTGATTTCTCTAGCTAATTGTTTTTGTTCCCTAGTTGTCTGTATTTGCTCATCAGCTAATTTATCTTGCTTCTCTCTGATTTCTCTAGCTAATTGTTTTTGTTCCCTAGTTGTCTGTATTTGCTCATTAGCTAATTTATCTTGCTTCTCTCTGATTTCTCTAGCTAATTGTTTTTGTTCCCTAGTTGTCTGTATTTGCTCATTAGCTAATTTATCTTGCTTCTCTCTGATTTCTCTAGCTAATTGTTTTTGTTCCCTAGTTGTCTGTATTTGCTCATTAGCTAATTTATCTTGCTTCTCTCTGATTTCTCTAGCTAATTGTTTTTGTTCTCTAGCTACTTGTTTTTACTTACTAGCTGACTTATCTTGCCTCTCGTTGATTTCTCTAGCTAATTGTTTTTGTTCCCTAGTTGTCTGTATTTGCTCATCAGCTAATTTATCTTGCTTCTCTCTGATTTCTCTAGCTAATTGTT
Organism: Tenodera sinensis; assembly: GCA_030765045.1. Taxonomy (NCBI): domain Eukaryota; kingdom Metazoa; phylum Arthropoda; class Insecta; order Mantodea; family Mantidae; genus Tenodera; species Tenodera sinensis. The sequence continues at coordinate 231,656,832 of CM060964.1, read as the reverse complement.
TTTGTTCCCTAGTTGTCTGTATTTGCTCATTAGCTAATTTATCTTGCTTCTCTCTGATTTCTCTAGCTAATTGTTTTTGTTCTCTAGCTACTTGTTTTTACTTACTAGCTGACTTATCTTGCCTCTCGTTGATTTCTCTAGCTAATTGTTTTTGTTCCCTAGTTGTCTGTATTTGCTCATCAGCTAATTTATCTTGCTTCTCTCTGATTTCTCTAGCTAATTGTTTTTGTTCCCTAGTTGTCTGTATTTGCTCATTAGCTAATTTATCTTGCTTCTCTCTGATTTCTCTAGCTAATTGTTTTTGTTCCCTAGTTGTCTGTATTTGCTCATCAGCTAATTTATCTTGCTTCTCTCTGATTTCTCTAGCTAATTGTTTTTGTTCCCTAGTTGTCTGTATTTGCTCATTAGCTAATTTATCTTGCCTCTCGTTGATTTCTCTAGCTAATTGTTTTTGTTCCCTAGTTGTCTGTATTTGCTCATTAGCTAATTTATCTTGCTTCTCTCTGATTTCTCTAGCTAATTGTTTTTGTTCCCTAGTTGTCTGTATTTGCTCATTAGCTAATTTATCTTGCTTCTCTCTGATTTCTCTAGCTAATTGTTTTTGTTCCCTAGTTGTCTGTATTTGCTCATTAGCTAATTTATCTTGCTTCTCTCTGATTTCTCTAGCTAATTGTTTTTGTTCCCTAGTTGTCTGTATTTGCTCATTAGCTAATTTATCTTGCTTCTCTCTGATTTCTCTAGCTAATTGTTTTTGTTCCCTAGTTGTCTGTATTTGCTCATTAGCTAATTTATCTTGCTTCTCTCTGATTTCTCTAGCTAATTGTTTTTGTTCTCTAGCTACTTGTTTTTACTTACTAGCTGACTTATCTTGCCTCTCGTTGATTTCTCTAGCTAATTGTTTTTGTTCCCTAGTTGTCTGTATTTGCTCATTAGCTAATTTATCTTGCTTCTCTCTGATTTCTCTAGCTAATTGTTTTTGTTCCCTAGTTGTCTGTATTTGCTCATTAGCTAATTTATCTTGCTTCTCTCTGATTTCTCTAGCTAATTGTTTTTGTTCCCTAGTTGTCTGTATTTGCTCATTAGCTAATTTATCTTGCTTCTCTCTGATTTCTCTAGCTAATTGTTTTTGTTCTCTAGCTACTTGTTTTTACTTACTAGCTGACTTATCTTGCCTCTCGTTGATTTCTCTAGCTAATTGTTTTTGTTCCCTAGTTGTCTGTATTTGCTCATCAGCTAATTTATCTTGCTTCTCTCTGATTTCTCTAGCTAATTGTTTTTGTTCTCTAGCTACTTGTTTTTACTTACTAGCTGACTTATCTTGCCTCTCGTTGATTTCTCTAGCTAATTGTTTTTGTTCCCTAGTTGTCTGTATTTGCTCATCAGCTAATTTATCTTGCTTCTCTCTGATTTCTCTAGCTAATTGTTTTTGTTCCCTAGTTGTCTGTATTTGCTCATTAGCTAATTTATCTTGCTTCTCTCTGATTTCTCTAGCTAATTGTTTTTGTTCTCTAGCTACTTGTTTTTACTTACTAGCTGACTTATCTTGCCTCTCGTTGATTTCTCTAGCTAATTGTTTTTGTTCCCTAGTTGTCTGTATTTGCTCATTAGCTAATTTATCTTGCTTCTCTCTGATTTCTCTAGCTAATTGTTTTTGTTCCCTAGTTGTCTGTATTTGCTCATTAGCTAATTTATCTTGCTTCTCTCTGATTTCTCTAGCTAATTGTTTTTGTTCCCTAGTTGTCTGTATTTGCTCATTAGCTAATTTATCTTGCTTCTCTCTGATTTCTCTAGCTAATTGTTTTTGTTCCCTAGTTGTCTGTATTTGCTCATTAGCTAATTTATCTTGCTTCTCTCTGATTTCTCTAGCTAATTGTTTTTGTTCCCTAGTTGTCTGTATTTGCTCATTAGCTAATTTATCTTGCTTCTCTCTGATTTCTCTAGCTAATTGTTTTTGTTCTCTAGCTACTTGTTTTTACTTACTAGCTGACTTATCTTGCCTCTCGTTGATTTCTCTAGCTAATTGTTTTTGTTCCCTAGTTGTCTGTATTTGCTCATTAGCTAATTTATCTTGCTTCTCTCTGATTTCTCTAGCTAATTGTTTTTGTTCTCTAGCTACTTGTTTTTACTTACTAGCTGACTTATCTTGCCTCTCGTTGATTTCTCTAGCTAATTGTTTTTGTTCCCTAGTTGTCTGTATTTGCTCATCAGCTAATTTATCTTGCTTCTCTCTGATTTCTCTAGCTAATTGTTTTTGTTCCCTAGTTGTCTGTATTTGCTCATTAGCTAATTTATCTTGCTTCTCTCTGATTTCTCTAGCTAATTGTTTTTGTTCCCTAGTTGTCTGTATTTGCTCATTAGCTAATTTATCTTGCTTCTCTCTGATTTCTCTAGCTAATTGTTTTTGTTCCCTAGTTGTCTGTATTTGCTCATTAGCTAATTTATCTTGCTTCTCTCTGATTTCTCTAGCTAATTGTTTTTGTTCTCTAGCTACTTGTTTTTACTTACTAGCTGACTTATCTTGCCTCTCGTTGATTTCTCTAGCTAATTGTTTTTGTTCCCTAGTTGTCTGTATTTGCTCATCAGCTAATTTATCTTGCTTCTCTCTGATTTCTCTAGCTAATTGTTTTTGTTCCCTAGTTGTCTGTATTTGCTCATTAGCTAATTTATCTTGCTTCTCTCTGATTTCTCTAGCTAATTGTTTTTGTTCCCTAGTTGTCTGTATTTGCTCATTAGCTAATTTATCTTGCTTCTCTCTGATTTCTCTAGCTAATTGTTTTTGTTCCCTAGTTGTCTGTATTTGCTCATTAGCTAATTTATCTTGCTTCTCTCTGATTTCTCTAGCTAATTGTTTTTGTTCTCTAGCTACTTGTTTTTACTTACTAGCTGACTTATCTTGCCTCTCGTTGATTTCTCTAGCTAATTGTTTTTGTTCCCTAGTTGTCTGTATTTGCTCATTAGCTAATTTATCTTGCTTCTCTCTGATTTCTCTAGCTAATTGTTTTTGTTCTCTAGCTACTTGTTTTTACTTACTAGCTGACTTATCTTGCCTCTCGTTGATTTCTCTAGCTAATTGTTTTTGTTCCCTAGTTGTCTGTATTTGCTCATCAGCTAATTTATCTTGCTTCTCTCTGATTTCTCTAGCTAATTGTTTTTGTTCCCTAGTTGTCTGTATTTGCTCATTAGCTAATTTATCTTGCTTCTCTCTGATTTCTCTAGCTAATTGTTTTTGTTCCCTAGTTGTCTGTATTTGCTCATTAGCTAATTTATCTTGCTTCTCTCTGATTTCTCTAGCTAATTGTTTTTGTTCTCTAGCTACTTGTTTTTACTTACTAGCTGACTTATCTTGCCTCTCGTTGATTTCTCTAGCTAATTGTTTTTGTTCCCTAGTTGTCTGTATTTGCTCATCAGCTAATTTATCTTGCTTCTCTCTGATTTCTCTAGCTAATTGTTTTTGTTCCCTAGTTGTCTGTATTTGCTCATTAGCTAATTTATCTTGCTTCTCTCTGATTTCTCTAGCTAATTGTTTTTGTTCCCTAGTTGTCTGTATTTGCTCATCAGCTAATTTATCTTGCTTCTCTCTGATTTCTCTAGCTAATTGTTTTTGTTCCCTAGTTGTCTGTATTTGCTCATTAGCTAATTTATCTTGCCTCTCGTTGATTTCTCTAGCTAATTGTTTTTGTTCCCTAGTTGTCTGTATTTGCTCATTAGCTAATTTATCTTGCTTCTCTCTGATTTCTCTAGCTAATTGTTTTTGTTCCCTAGTTGTCTGTATTTGCTCATTAGCTAATTTATCTTGCTTCTCTCTGATTTCTCTAGCTAATTGTTTTTGTTCCCTAGTTGTCTGTATTTGCTCATTAGCTAATTTATCTTGCTTCTCTCTGATTTCTCTAGCTAATTGTTTTTGTTCCCTAGTTGTCTGTATTTGCTCATTAGCTAATTTATCTTGCTTCTCTCTGATTTCTCTAGCTAATTGTTTTTGTTCCCTAGTTGTCTGTATTTGCTCATTAGCTAATTTATCTTGCTTCTCTCTGATTTCTCTAGCTAATTGTTTTTGTTCTCTAGCTACTTGTTTTTACTTACTAGCTGACTTATCTTGCCTCTCGTTGATTTCTCTAGCTAATTGTTTTTGTTCCCTAGTTGTCTGTATTTGCTCATTAGCTAATTTATCTTGCTTCTCTCTGATTTCTCTAGCTAATTGTTTTTGTTCCCTAGTTGTCTGTATTTGCTCATTAGCTAATTTATCTTGCTTCTCTCTGATTTCTCTAGCTAATTGTTTTTGTTCCCTAGTTGTCTGTATTTGCTCATTAGCTAATTTATCTTGCTTCTCTCTGATTTCTCTAGCTAATTGTTTTTGTTCTCTAGCTACTTGTTTTTACTTACTAGCTGACTTATCTTGCCTCTCGTTGATTTCTCTAGCTAATTGTTTTTGTTCCCTAGTTGTCTGTATTTGCTCATCAGCTAATTTATCTTGCTTCTCTCTGATTTCTCTAGCTAATTGTTTTTGTTCTCTAGCTACTTGTTTTTACTTACTAGCTGACTTATCTTGCCTCTCGTTGATTTCTCTAGCTAATTGTTTTTGTTCCCTAGTTGTCTGTATTTGCTCATCAGCTAATTTATCTTGCTTCTCTCTGATTTCTCTAGCTAATTGTTTTTGTTCCCTAGTTGTCTGTATTTGCTCATTAGCTAATTTATCTTGCTTCTCTCTGATTTCTCTAGCTAATTGTTTTTGTTCTCTAGCTACTTGTTTTTACTTACTAGCTGACTTATCTTGCCTCTCGTTGATTTCTCTAGCTAATTGTTTTTGTTCCCTAGTTGTCTGTATTTGCTCATTAGCTAATTTATCTTGCTTCTCTCTGATTTCTCTAGCTAATTGTTTTTGTTCCCTAGTTGTCTGTATTTGCTCATTAGCTAATTTATCTTGCTTCTCTCTGATTTCTCTAGCTAATTGTTTTTGTTCTCTAGCTACTTGTTTTTACTTACTAGCTGACTTATCTTGCCTCTCGTTGATTTCTCTAGCTAATTGTTTTTGTTCCCTAGTTGTCTGTATTTGCTCATTAGCTAATTTATCTTGCTTCTCTCTGATTTCTCTAGCTAATTGTTTTTGTTCCCTAGTTGTCTGTATTTGCTCATTAGCTAATTTATCTTGCTTCTCTCTGATTTCTCTAGCTAATTGTTTTTGTTCCCTAGTTGTCTGTATTTGCTCATTAGCTAATTTATCTTGCTTCTCTCTGATTTCTCTAGCTAATTGTTTTTGTTCCCTAGTTGTCTGTATTTGCTCATTAGCTAATTTATCTTGCTTCTCTCTGATTTCTCTAGCTAATTGTTTTTGTTCCCTAGTTGTCTGTATTTGCTCATTAGCTAATTTATCTTGCTTCTCTCTGATTTCTCTAGCTAATTGTTTTTGTTCTCTAGCTACTTGTTTTTACTTACTAGCTGACTTATCTTGCCTCTCGTTGATTTCTCTAGCTAATTGTTTTTGTTCCCTAGTTGTCTGTATTTGCTCATTAGCTAATTTATCTTGCTTCTCTCTGATTTCTCTAGCTAATTGTTTTTGTTCCCTAGTTGTCTGTATTTGCTCATTAGCTAATTTATCTTGCTTCTCTCTGATTTCTCTAGCTAATTGTTTTTGTTCCCTAGTTGTCTGTATTTGCTCATTAGCTAATTTATCTTGCTTCTCTCTGATTTCTCTAGCTAATTGTTTTTGTTCTCTAGCTACTTGTTTTTACTTACTAGCTGACTTATCTTGCCTCTCGTTGATTTCTCTAGCTAATTGTTTTTGTTCCCTAGTTGTCTGTATTTGCTCATCAGCTAATTTATCTTGCTTCTCTCTGATTTCTCTAGCTAATTGTTTTTGTTCTCTAGCTACTTGTTTTTACTTACTAGCTGACTTATCTTGCCTCTCGTTGATTTCTCTAGCTAATTGTTTTTGTTCCCTAGTTGTCTGTATTTGCTCATCAGCTAATTTATCTTGCTTCTCTCTGATTTCTCTAGCTAATTGTTTTTGTTCCCTAGTTGTCTGTATTTGCTCATTAGCTAATTTATCTTGCTTCTCTCTGATTTCTCTAGCTAATTGTTTTTGTTCTCTAGCTACTTGTTTTTACTTACTAGCTGACTTATCTTGCCTCTCGTTGATTTCTCTAGCTAATTGTTTTTGTTCCCTAGTTGTCTGTATTTGCTCATTAGCTAATTTATCTTGCTTCTCTCTGATTTCTCTAGCTAATTGTTTTTGTTCCCTAGTTGTCTGTATTTGCTCATTAGCTAATTTATCTTGCTTCTCTCTGATTTCTCTAGCTAATTGTTTTTGTTCTCTAGCTACTTGTTTTTACTTACTAGCTGACTTATCTTGCCTCTCGTTGATTTCTCTAGCTAATTGTTTTTGTTCCCTAGTTGTCTGTATTTGCTCATCAGCTAATTTATCTTGCCTCTCTCTGATTTCTCTAGCTAATTGTTTTTGTTCCCTAGTTGTCTGTATTTGCTCATCAGCTAATTTATCTTGCTTCTCTCTGATTTCTCTAGCTAATTGTTTTTGTTCCCTAGTTGTCTGTATTTGCTCATTAGCTAATTTATCTTGCTTCTCTCTGATTTCTCTAGCTAATTGTTTTTGTTCTCTAGCTACTTGTTTTTACTTACTAGCTGACTTATCTTGCCTCTCGTTGATTTCTCTAGCTAATTGTTTTTGTTCCCTAGTTGTCTGTATTTGCTCATTAGCTAATTTATCTTGCTTCTCTCTGATTTCTCTAGCTAATTGTTTTTGTTCCCTAGTTGTCTGTATTTGCTCATCAGCTAATTTATCTTGCTTCTCTCTGATTTCTCTAGCTAATTGTTTTTGTTCCCTAGTTGTCTGTATTTGCTCATTAGCTAATTTATCTTGCTTCTCTCTGATTTCTCTAGCTAATTGTTTTTGTTCTCTAGCTACTTGTTTTTACTTACTAGCTGACTTATCTTGCCTCTCGTTGATTTCTCTAGCTAATTGTTTTTGTTCCCTAGTTGTCTGTATTTGCTCATCAGCTAATTTATCTTGCTTCTCTCTGATTTCTCTAGCTAATTGTTTTTGTTCCCTAGTTGTCTGTATTTGCTCATTAGCTAATTTATCTTGCTTCTCTCTGATTTCTCTAGCTAATTGTTTTTGTTCTCTAGCTACTTGTTTTTACTTACTAGCTGACTTATCTTGCCTCTCGTTGATTTCTCTAGCTAATTGTTTTTGTTCCCTAGTTGTCTGTATTTGCTCATTAGCTAATTTATCTTGCTTCTCTCTGATTTCTCTAGCTAATTGTTTTTGTTCTCTAGCTACTTGTTTTTACTTACTAGCTGACTTATCTTGCCTCTCGTTGATTTCCCTAGCTATCTGGTTTTGTCTCTGATATCTCCTTAGCTAACTGTTTCTGCACATTTGTCATTTCTAGTTTCATCTGTTTCCACAAAGTAATAATTGTACTAAGATTTCCAGTGTACAAGTATCTATTTCTGCCTTGTCCTTCTATCTGTGCTCTTTGTAGGATACATTTGCTTTTCACTTCTTAGTGCTCCTTGGGTTGTGATGCAGCACTATCAAGTTTCACGCCATTCAACCATAACAACTACAGAGATTACGATTCAATGCTGATATTTCTTTAAACGCTAGTAGAAAACACCACTTGGAAATTATTTCATCATTTTCCAGCACATCTACCACGACATTTTACACTTTCCTATCGCTAGACTGATGATTCGTCAATGCTAACCCATTCTTTGATTTTCACATTCTGCTCCGATCTTTCTTAGTATTTCTTCGTAACAGGCAGGCACATACAATTTTCTTAATGTTGATTCTTCTGATATTTCAAAGTTTGTGTATTTCGTTAAAAACGCTCTGAGGTCTACACTTCTCAACTTATATGAAAAAGTATCACACAAAAGAAAAGTTTTGCGCAAATCTGCATAATATTCGCAACTTTCTGAAATTAGGTTTTGTGAAGAGGAAGGTGCTTTACCTAAGAGAATTTGTCTAGAGGTTGTACCTGAAGCGGCTATTCTGTTTACTACCTGTTAAATGCAGCAAGACTTGAGATACCTGGTCTGCATTTACTGATTTCCCACGTTTTTGGCAGAACAGAATTTTTCCATTGCTTTTAAAGATGCCAGTAAATTCAGCAACATATTTTTGCAACCGAGAGTTAACACGACTATTTTTGGCATTATATCGTCAATTACTTCATTTAAAATAGCGTACTGTACAAACGCCTTGCTTTAAACAAGATAACGGCAATGACTTGTTACACTGCACCAGCCGTCCACATCATAAATTGGGGATTCCCCTTTCAGGAGGCAGCACGTGTGGCGGAGGTCACTCATTACACAATACATTTACCAATGAAATACAGTCGAATTGCATTCTCGTAATATGACAATGCATGATATTTTTTGTTAAATCTAAAAATGAGAACAAAGAAATGTGACAAATTATATGCTTTCAGAAAAATTATTTAAAATGTTTATTTACATAAAAATAATACAAAATATGTATTTTTACGTGGAATAAAATTTTGTGTACGATTGAAGTGTGCTATTTCGGGAATTTCTATCTTAGTTCCAGTTTTTTTATCCATAAGCAAAACAATTTTTTTACACAAAAATCCGCTCCCTATAAATCACTATACTATGCTTCTTGTCATTCATCTGCGTCTTGTATCTTCTACATGTTCAAACACGTCCTCTGCGCATAAGTTCACTATAGCGTTTGTTAAACTGGTCGTTTTTTTTTTTTTTTTTTTTTTTTCAAACAACTCGAAACTATTGGTTTCCCTCCGTTGCTATGCACTTATAACAGTTAATGTGTACATATTAATATTATACTTATTTACATTAGATTTTGCTTAGTATTACTATTCTCTATGGAAATCTTTTCTTTTCTTGAGGGTTTGTTTTACCTAAATATTTCTTTGGCTAATATACCTTTCTATTTCGAAATGATTATATACTGTGCCAAATGACAAATTCAGTTACTTTTTATATCACTTTATTTTCTTCTAAACCTGAATCGTACTTCTGCCATTACAAATGCCATTTTTCCACTTAATTTTTACTTTCTCTACTGGTAAGTAGAAGGAATATTGTATTCCATCCAAAAATTCGATGCCGAGATTTCACCGGAAATATGTTTCGAGACCCCCTGAATCCAAAAAAGCATTTTTTTGAAAAAGATCCGAGTGAACCATTTCGGAGATATTCCTTGTTATTTGACAGTTTCGGAAAACCTAAAGCTTTGGTGAAATGGAACATCGTTGTCCATTTTTTTGTATGTTAAGCGTGCAAAGAGAACGGGATCTCAAAGCTTTAACAGATTTGACTATCGTTCAAAGCCTACTGTATTCCCTTATTCCCCTTGTACCTACAAGGAAATAAGCAATAAGATAATTTGTACAAATGTTTACCTCAGCTAACACGAAGAAGATATAGGAATAAGAGATGGTAGGAATGGTTAGTACGTGAATGCAACACATCAGATTTTTTTATTTGTTATGCAATTATGATTGGCTTTTCAATATCTATAGTTATTCTGGTATTCCGTGTTAATTTTCCCAATATGTTTGTAGCAAATGCAAACCATTTTTATGATCTGTCTGTCTGTCTTTCTCTCAGCCCTCTGTTTGCTTTTAATAGTTTAAAAATTTGTTTATTTCAGAGCGTACCTATGTTCATAGCTTCAAAGCAGGCTCAACCCATTTTCTTCTAAGAGGTGTCCTTCCTTTATAAAACACAGATCTTTCCTGAGTGACATTCTGAGACGTAGACGAATGCCACAGATAGAGACGAAGCAATAACATAATTGCAACAATTGCTTCTCGGTTCTCCCGTTTACTTTAAGCATACTAGTTCTCTTTCGAGAAGGGGGAAATAAACAGCACTAAACCAAGGGAGCATGAAGAAATTTAGTGAGGAAAGGAACAGGGCACGTTCTAGAAGCCAATCAGAGTAGCGACTCTTGAGATACGCTAGCTACAGCTTTCACTCTTTATTCTTTTGTCACCAAGTTTGCGTGTGTAATCGTGTACACATAGTTTTGTCTCTTGCTTGCACGCACGCAACGATTGGAGTAAGATGTTCACAACTTTGCCAAATATTTCAGTATCTGTGTTACTTTAGCACGACATCACAGCCTCTTGATTGCTCTTGATGAACGTGCTTTGTCCTGCGCATGCGCAAGAAATACCCATCTTCTGCGTTAAACAAATTATTCACTTTCTGCTCTAGATTTCGAAAAGTTTCAGCTTCTGGTGTGTAAAATTGTGTACTTATGCTGGGGGTTGTTCTGAATGCCTCTAAAAGGATTCGGGTTCATGAGATAGCCATTAGTTCTACTGCGGTGTCAGACTACTATATAATTGTTATTGTTGTTGTTATTATTATTATTACTATTATTATTACTATTACTATTATTATTATTATTATTATTATTATTATTATTATTATTATTATTATTATTATTATTATTATTATTATTATTATTATTATTATTATTATTATTATTATTATTATTATTATTATTATTATTATTATTATTATTATTATTATTATTAGTTGCTTTAGAAGTGCTCAATCCTGAATTTTCCACATTTGCAAAAAAGAACGATCTTGTTCATAGAAAACTTCAAACATTGGAGAATCAGGATCCAATTGTGCTCTCACTCTTTTAGCCATTTAAATATCCAAACTCGATGTTTAAATGGCGTGCATTGGTGTGTGCAAATAATTTGTGAAATTTAAAAACTTAAAAACTTTGCCATTTTTATTCAGTTTCTTTCAAATTTTCATTATGCATTCTGGAAAAGTAGATGAAAACATTTACAGTCTCTTCTTAACAGCAAACAGTTTTGGATTTAGGACTTTAGCAATCTAGTACGTGATTGATTTTCAAAGAGAGAGAGGGGAGAGGGGGAGAGAGAGAGAGGAGAGCGTAACTCAGGAACGAAAGGTTTAACAAATACAAATTCCACACTTAAAGAGCGGTACGTTTAAGGCTCGCTAGAGGCCTGAGAGACCCCGATGTTTATTAAACGTTATGAGTTGTATGGACGAACGCACCAACGTAATTGCCTGACTAGGACATCTACACTTTACTCGATAGTTTGCTGCAGTAGGAACCTTGTATGTTTATTTCTTTAGCTGCAAGAATGACTGATAGTTACGTGTCGCACAGGTCAACCAGATTCTGAGCGCTTACTTTCGTTACGTGTTGCTGACAATTGTTTTCCTCCTTAGCTGTGTAATATTGGTTTGCGATTGCAAGCAGTATGTTACTACTTCTCACAAATAGGAGTATGATCTACAAAATCCCATGGATTTGGAAGAAATGCATCATCTACCTTGTGATGATGTTTTCTACGTGGAAAACTTGTATCAGTCACATGATTCCAATTCTGTAGATAAACTGAAAACGAGTTCTTTAGATTCGGAAACTGTTCATGAAGATGGAGATGAAAGCAACCTTTGTGATAATAAGTATTTCATAACTAACGTCATATGCTCATCAAAGTTATTATTTTAATCATCATCATCATCATCACTGTCATTATTATTATTATTATTATTATTATTATTATTATTATTATTATTATTATTATTATTATTATTATTATTATTATTATTATTATTATTATTATTATTATTATTATTATTATTATTATTATTATTATTATTATTATTATTATTATTATTGTTGTTGTTGTTGTTGTTGTTGTTGATAGTACATTTCAAATTCCAAGTTGTACACCTGAACATCGCAATTCATTATCTTCCCATATAATGTAATATAAAATAAATGTATGCTGTACTCACACTACATTTTATCTATTTTAACATATCTAGTAAGGTAGTACCAAGAAAAATCATATATATTTCAGCTAAATATGAGAAAGAAGGAAAAATGAAATTAAAAAAAGGTAAATACAAGCATATAAGAGCAGAAATATAGTGCGGGCCTACTGGGCTCCGCGCGACCAACGGTATTGCACCAGGCGCGCTTCTAAAGGAGAGTTAAGGGTTCAACGCAAAATAATGCTAATTCTTTTCTATTCTCCCCAAAACGATGATGGTCGGAATAATGGTCTTTGACATCATTAAACAATACACTTTCTGAAATTGACGATAAAAAAGTTATCTGATGTGTTGCACTCACATGACTTCCTCTACTCTTGTACTAACCACTCTTACAAACTCTTATTCCTATATATTTTTCGTGTTAGTTGAGATAAATATTTGTAGACATTATTTTATTGTTCATTTTCTCGTAGGTACAAGGGGAATATGGGAATACAGTAGGCTTTGAGCGATAGTCAAATCTTTTAAAGCTTTGAGATTCCGTTCTCTTTGCGCGGCTATGTAGGATATAAAGAAATGAATCACGAGCTTCCATTTGGTCAAAGTTTGCTTTCCAAACCACACAAATAACAAGGAATACATCCGAAATGGTTCACTCTAAAAAATTTTATTTGGACATAAAGTGTGTGTTTTAGCAAGATCCACATCTTTTGTATAGTAAGATTTAGTCTGTCTCTTACGGTTATACCAGTTATACAAAAGCCATCGAGAGTAAACAGCACTACGTGGGCTATAGCAAGAAAATGTATAATATTTATTTCATTTGTCATAACATTATCTGAAACACATGGCATTTTAATCAAAATTGTTGGAGCCATTGTCAAGAAAATCAAAATGTTTGAAAAATTTTCAATGTAGTAAAGGTTAGTTTAGGGTGGAGGCATTTTCTTCAAAATCTTCGTGTCGCATCGTTATACGACATTAAATTTAAATAGCAACTTTAATTTTTAACTAACTTTTCGTTCGTGAGTTATGCTGCCTACAGACTGACACAATGACAGACTGACAGACAGACACACAGACACACACACGGACTATTTTCTAAAAATATGATGTATTGCACTTACATTACTTTCTCTAGTCTTATACTAACCATTCTTACAAACTCTTATTCCTATATCTTCTTCGTGTTAGTTGAGATAAACATTTGCAGAAATTATCTTATTGCTTATTTTCTTGTAGGTACATTTAAAAAAAAAGGTCAGTGTGTGTCTGTGTTTGTGTGTGTCTGCGTGCGTGCGCGTGTGTGTGTGTGTGTGTGTGTGTGTGTGTGTGTGTGTGTGTGTCAGTCTGTAGACAGTATAACTCAAAACCAAAAAGGCAGTTAAAAACCAAAGTTGACATTTTAGTTTATTGTTTTTCAAGGTTGGGACACGAAGCTTTTGAAGAAAATTCCTCCACCCTAAACTACCCTTTATATCGAAAATTTTGATTTTCTTGAAAATGGCTCTAAAGATTTTGATTAAAATGCCACATGTATGACATATTTTTATGGCAAATGAAATGTATATCTTGAATTCTCTGGCCATAGCCCATGTAGTCTTGTTCCCTCTGGATGACTTTTGTATAACTAGTAAACAGAAAAAATCTAAGTAATAGATAAGATAAGTAATACACAAAATCTTACTATAGAAGAAAAATGTAGATCTTGCTAAAACACACAATTTGTCCAAATAAATTCTTTCTAGAGTGAACCATTTCGGAAATACACCTTATTAGTTGTGTGAGAACTTTTACTTCTGTTAAATGGAACATCGTTATTCATTTTTTGTATGTTAACTGAGCAAAGAGAACGGAATTTGAAAACTAAAAAATTTCACTATCGCTGAAAGCCTACTGTATTCCCATATTCACCTTGCACCTACAAGAAGATAACAATAAAATCATTTCTGCAAATGTTTATCTCAACTAACACGAAGAAGATAGAGGAATAAGATTTTGTAAGAATGGTTGGAACAAGAGTAGAAAAAGTCATGTGAGTGCAACACATCAGATTTCTTTCTAATATTTTACGTCAGGTTCACTACTTGGTAATATCGCGACGGATCTGCTTAGAGATATCTCGTGGTTTTTAACCGGTGTGTAGCGGACAGTTAGGTTTATAAGTTTCATCCTGTATCGTATCAACTTGCTTCGTCGTGTGTCCACAGAGGCCTTAGTGTTAGGTAACTGTAGCTCTAGTTCTGTGTCCCGCAGCTGGCAATTTCGACACTTGTCCACAGAGCCCTTAGTGTTAGGTAGCTGTAGCTCTACTTCTGTGTCCCGCAGGTGGCAATTTCGACACGTATCCACAGAGGCCTTAGTGTTAGGTAACTGTAGCTCTGCTTCTGTGTCGCGCAGATGGCAATATCGACACGTGTCCACAGAGGCCTTAGTGTTAGGTAACTGTAGCTCTGCTTCGTGTCGGGCAGATGGCAGCTTCGACACGTTTCCACAGAGGTCTTAGTGCTAGGCTCACACATCCACATTTGTTTCAATGGGGGATAAACTATCACAATAAAGCTTCGCTAGAAATAGTACATCAGTTAAATTTTGTATCTAAATTATTGATACCACTTTATTTTATTTGAAGCAAAGTCCGTTTTTTGAACATTGAGCATTGAATCTGCCAAAGAATATTCCACCTGAGTTGGATTATGCTACAAAAACTGACGACGCTGTGGCCGAGTGGTTAGACCGCTCGCTTCTCACCAGGGTGGTGTGGGTTCGATTTCGTAAACTAAGTGGCATCTGGGCGGGTTTTCTCGGGATTATCCTGTTTTCCCGGTCAATCATTCCACCAACTGTACCATAATCACCTTTCCTTTCACCGTTTCGTCCTAATTTCATATCTCCTTCCTCACTCTCATACCAGGCTGAGGGGTGGACATTCTCCCTGATCCAGAGTCGGTCTGCTCCTCAACAGTCATCTGTCCAGGCCTCCATTTGGGGAGGGTAATCAAAAGAAGAAGAAGAAGAAGAAGAAGAAGAGCAGTTCCTCACTGATATGTAAAGCATTGTAATGCTGATCGATCAATAAATACGTTAAACAAAAAAAGGAAAAAAAAAAAAAAGAAGAAGAAGAAGAAGAGCAGTAATAGCTAATGACGCGTAACATTCGAGTATCAATTATATTATCTGAATGATCTAATCTTCCATGACATTTAAGTCATGTTTTAAATAAATATACAATATTTATGCTTAAAAATACTGCATAATATGTGAATTTTATATAAATAAATTGTAGCAAAATTATAACCAGAGTACGTAAGCATGAAATTTAGCAGCTTATATGTATTATGAATTTAATATTGGCCTTACAGCGAAAAGTTTTAGATTTATTTGTATCGGAACTGTGTATTCGCCAATGTACTCATTACAACACCGACACTCGACGCCAGTCACGAAAGTTACGGTTCCGCATGCCTGGGATGAAGAAGATGGTTTACTGCTTTGCTTACACTTTCCCGCCATTTACGAACGTACACGTATATTCGGGTGATATTCTTACCAACTCTTTCGCCGTTCTTCTCACGGTCCTGAAGTTTCTTAAACCTGACTCTTCACGAACCCAAAGAGCAGGTGGTGTGTCATCTACACGAGAATTCAATACTTTCGAAAGTAATTTTCAATGTCATTATATTATCCTTCTAACAGACATTCATATAATGCTATGAGTTACTGGATTGCATGTACAAATAAAGATTCTGAAGCACAGGTAAGCAAACAAACAAATTATATATAATTGGCTTCTTGAGAAAAATGCATATCTACATCAGAATTTGGAAACAAGAGCATATAACTGACTTCACACTGACATGCTTTTGTTACATATAACTGTCGTAAGGGTCACAGCTACTTAAATCTCTGTCTTGGCAGCTGAATTACCAAATAAATATTGAAATTAATACAACTACTTGCAATGTAGTATTTTACAATGAACTACTATCAAATCGTTTTACATAGATGACTCCACGGTAACGTGTGAAACTCACATTCGAGCTGGGAAGTGTCCCTTGGGTTTATTCACGCCTTTCCTCAGTTGGAGTAAAGCTCGGAAATTGGGACCCAGTATTCCAAATGGGCCAACTGGGGTCAACTGGAGCTACAGATGTAACGTATACAAAGTTAACACAATGTGTACTCAGTGACCGTATCTCTGATTGACAGGAGGTGTTTGTTGATATTGAATACCAATCCTTGGGCACACAAGGTCCCAGCTTCCGAGTCTTGGTAATAAAGAACTGTGTACCCTGGCGTCCGATGGGACCTACCCGTGGGGAGAAGTAGGCCTGTGGACAGGGCGTCTGAAGACGCTAGGAATACTACCTGTGTCCGAGCCTCCCGCTCGGTATCTGGTCGTCCTCCGTGTCCATCGCTTCATCCCTTCCTCCTGGAGCTTTCCAGAAGCACAATAGGCCTTCATGTGTGCTCAAGTGCCGAAATTCCCCTGAACTACTGATAACCATAAAATTGTTTTAAACATAACTGCAGTTGATGAACAAAATCACTCATCCCAATAATCCGACTACACTAAAGGCTTCCCTTTTAAATGAAATGAATCTTCTGTTAGCGCTGACGGCATGTCCTCTACAGTCTACAGTGACGTATATTTGCTGATCAGTATAGTTCACTTCTGCCCTCGGTGACTAATGTCTCAGACGACCTCTCACTTTGCCAAAATGTGTACTTAACGTTCATTGTCAAGTTGCTGTTCGTTGTCCACGAAACTGAGATCAACTTCATTGCAAACAACTGATGTCAGTTCTAATAAAAGCAGGAAGAGCTGCATGTCACCTCAATAGTTGAAGAGCGTCAGCAAGGACTCAATGATGCAGAAACCTTTGCATAGCTATTAAGACAGAGATATCCTCTCTCAGAGCTTCAGAAACTAACGTACTAATATTCACTCTGAGGCATAACTTCAGTTAATACATTTCCGATTTACGAATATGTAATCCTGTTCCATGTTAATCAGTAAGCATATATCGGATGGTTAGGAAAAACATTTGAGTGCACAAGCCTAAAGCTCTTAGGATTTACCTATGAAGTATGAAAGTGTAGCGTTTTTTGCGAAGCTTTATTTAGACTCCTTCCTAAATAAATGACCTGTTTACTCGTAGTTATGTTGCTTTATGTCCTTTTCCTGGAATTTATACTACTGAAGCAAACTATTTTTAATTTGTCATCTTCATTAAGATAATCAACAGCCTCCTTATACAAAAATTGCCATAGGTAATGTGACGAGTGACTTCATATCATCGAGAAATTCCCGAGGTACGACGTGACTAGTGTACCTAGAGGATTAGGAAATCAAGAGTGGCATTTGCAAGCACTGTTTCACGAATAAAATGAAGTGATAATCATGATTGATCAAATGCGGTCATAAAGTGTTTATATTTACCTTCAATGTAAACGCCGTTTATTAAACAGAAATCGGAATCATGTAGTCCCACTTTGTTTAATAAGTGCAACTTGATCACTTCATATTATTTACTATTATCTGGCGTGGGAAACCAGAAGTATGTATGCAATTTTGTAAGGTTACAATAGCCAACATTATAAGTTATGCTTTTATTTATCACAATAAACATTATGTAAAAGCATGATTGTTGGATACACAATTATCGGATCTATAGGAATTGGAGGAAAGTGTGCATTCTTTTCTGAGTGAACTAGGGCTATTATTAATTGAAAAACAACATTCCTTCAAACACCATTTGAGATAACGAGTGACAAAGTCTTAATAAACGCATGCACAAAAGCCATCATGTTTAATTTGTTCTTAATTACAATATAAAGAGTAGTCTGTGTAGCAAGCACAGACATATCCCCATTCTGCACTCAGTTTAGTTCTTCACTGGAACTGCAAAAGACTCAAACTGCTAGATGATTACTCCAATGAATTGCAGTACATACCAGTATTGAAACCCATGAAAATAAGTATCTGTAGTAGCAATGATAGTGGAATTCTTCTCTTTCTCTATAGACAGCTACGCTGTACTGCAAAGCTTATGAAACAAGCATGACAGATTGGTATGTTTCAATATACAGAAATATGATTTACAAATATACCATTTACGGAGGTCATATTATCACTAAAATTAGGTTATATACTTGATTTTAGAAGAATAATATTTGGAAAAAGCACATTTAAATTGTCCTTTACCGAGCGAGATGACTCCGCCGCAGTCTATGAGGCTCCCATTCGGGAGATTCCTGGTAGCCGCCCACTCTTACCGTAGGTATTTTCGTGATTTTTCTCATGTCGGGAAGGCAAATACTGGGTCGTGTCTTCTACTACGGATCTTCTCTCTCTCTCTCTCTCTCTCTCTCTCTCTCTCTCTCTCTCTCTCTCTCTCTCCCATTTCCTCTCATTTCGTCTCCCTCTTTCATGTTACAGGATGACTCTGGAGCTGGATTAGTCTACGGCGGGCAGATGGTGCAGAGGCTTAGCAGTTCGAACTTCTCGGCCTGCCAGAGGATGGCTTCCAAGCCTCCACTGTCGAGTCAAGCTTTTCCAGGTTCCCGTAGAGGGAGCCTCTGAGCTACCCTCTAGTGCAGGCTGTTCCAAATCCGCGAGTTTGAGTACACGCGAGTACGCAGCAGAGTTGCGCGGAGCACGGCTGTAGAGGGAGGGTGACAAAGGATGATAGCCAATACGTTACTTGGGAAAGGTCATAGCAACCTCACTCATTCCCCGTCGCAGGTCTCTGCCAGTACCCACCGCGCCGTGACGGCAGCTTACCCCAGAGCAGAACTGTGCGGCGTGTTGCAGGTTTACTCACGCAAGTACGTCGTTACACACTGGCGAGCAACTCAGGTGCAACACATTGCTCTAGTGGGTTGGGCAGGTCACTGTTGAGCACCCCCAGCCCGGTGGTAAAGTCAATAGCTGTTACCGAATTCTACATATCTGTCGTTTTGATCGTTGATCAATCCTACAGCCCATACATCTCCTGCGGTTCCTTCATCTCATCCATTACTCCCGGGGGTGTACGCACGAAGGATCAAATCACGAAGTCGAAGTATTAGGTGTCCCCTCTGTTTCCTAATCAACCTCTTTCTAATTTCCCTTTTCGATGAGAGCAAAAACAGTTCCAATTTAGCGCAGTTTTCCTTATGTTAAATCCAGAACGTGCTAAGACCGCTGTGTTATGACACGAGAAGTGCTCTAAACGGGCTAGAAGTGGTTGCCCTCGCGATATTAGTACTTAGTAACATATGCTATCGGCTCCATAAATCCAAAGCAGGGGATCCAGATACGGGAAATTAACATTCCACTAGAGACGTGTCACACAACATAAAGGAAAACGTTAGTTTGTGTGCATTTCGAAGAAGCGAAAGAACCAAAAGAGCAAAGGATCTCCTGAGGAAACATGTGTAAAATTCCCCCTATAGACGAAATCTCCAGGTGGATGTAATACTGACACAACAAAGGTACTGAGCTCAAAACCCTTGGAAACGGATAGTGGAGATAAACTGTCTTAAAATTTGAAAATGTATAGTTACGTTTGTTGATCATGCATGCTTTCATGCCGAGAAGCCCACAGCACTAATCTGTTATCTGGTACTGGCACACGGAAACAGATGTTATCTTTATGTTTATTCATTCATTTATTTGTTTGTTTGTTTATTTATTTATTATTTATTTATTCATTCATTCGTTCACTCATTCATTTATTTATTTATTGCTTGATTTATCCCGCGCCTTTGACTGCAATAGTCAAAGTATTAATTTGTTTGCAGTCATTGAATTTCTGTTTTATTGTTATTATTTTTTTTTTCTTTCTTTCTTTCTTTCTTTCTTTCTTTCTTTCTTTCTTTCTTTCTTTCTTTCTTTCTTTCTTTCTTTCTTTCTTTCTTTCTTTCTTTCTTTCTTTCTTTCTTTCATTCATTCTTTCTTTCTTTCTTTCTTTCTTTCTTTCTTTCTTCCTTCCTTCCTTCCTTCGTTCGTTCGTTCATTCCGTTGTTTGTTTGTTTGTATGTTTGTTTGTTTTTGTTTGTTTGTTTGTTTGTTTGTTTGTTTGTTTGTTTGTTTGCTTGCTTGCTTGCTTGCTTGTTTGTTTGTTTGCTTGCTTGTTTGTTTGTTTCTTTCTTTTTCCTTCTTTCTGTCCTTCTATCGGTTTCATATATTATAATATATTAAATCATGCACAAATTCATACTTCCAGACTCTGTGAAGGATACCTAATGTTAATCTCGACCAGAGGAGAATTCTTACTTCCCAGGCGGTAGCCGAACCTGGTACCCCTGGCACAGCAGGCAGGTGCTCTGCCAATCAAGGTACGAGGCGCAGCTCTGTTTATTATTTGTTCCTAGTGTGATGTATTAAATTGGCTCATTTGAGCCCGAAGCTATTGAATTGTTTTCACCGTGTAGACCATAATAAACAGTTGAATGTAAAGTTGTAATGAGCTTCCTTTAATGGGTTTCTCTGCAAACGCGGTAGCCTTATTTATATTAATCCTAAATACAGAAACTCCCTCTGGCTCCCTCCTGTTTTATAGCTTGTATTTGCTTTCCAGCCAGCGTTAATCAACTACCTACATTGATTCGTGCAGTGAATCTTTTATTCCTTAATAACTGCTCATCACAAGCAAATTACACACGTATTGAAGAATGTGTTACCAATGACCATAATACCGGGAGAACAAAAAACTGACAAACCGGCTGCGCGGGGTTTTGCCTGTCCGCATCTTCGGCGCTCGTTGTCGTCTGCCGCCATCATAGAAAGACGTGGCATTCTGCTTTTAAAGGATTTACTTACCAGCTTTATGAAAGGAGGTGCTGAAGCTGGCCATCATCGTTGTCCATACATTTTGGCACCCCTTCAGGAATCAATCCATCACTTGCCGTAGTTCACATTGTGAAATGCTGCCAATTTCCAGTGTCTTGCTTTTTTTGGGGGGGGGGGGCTAAGCTCGATTTTTTAAATTGCTTTAATGTTCCATACTTAATGATCAGCTCTTGGTTTACCAACTCTCGGCGAAATCAAGCACAGTATAGTACTTTCCAAATATTTGTTTTTCATTAGTGGACATTTGCTCTCCAATAAACTGCGGGAACTTCTACGCAGATACATTTGTGAGAACTTCTCTTATTCAAATAACGAGAAAATTACTCAATTTCGAAATTCCTAATGACTGTTCAAGTTCTCCAATACTTTCCAAATGGTCTCTAGAGCTTATTGCAGCAGAAAATTGAATTTCGGTGAGTCTATGGTTCATTTTTCCTGGTAAACAATGTATATACTTCTACGTGTTTTAGCGGTCTATCTTCCGCTTCTACAATAATCTGGCCATTTGTAAAACAAAGTAACAAAGTAACAGTTTTCAAATTTCAAGTCACTTGGGACTAGAAGAAAGTGATTTCCATAATCAACAGGAGACTTTTCCCAAATTTGTTTTGGAGATAATGTCGAAATCTGTGTGAAAAGTGTACTGTTAATAACAAAAACTATCTCGTGTCCTCTTCCTCAGGCCTAATACTCACCCAACATACCTACATACATACACTTTAATTTCTATTTTCTCCTATAGTAAGATAAATTATCTCCTATAGCAAATAGTGGAGGAATAGCACATCTCCCAGGAACTCAATACAAAGCTTTCACCAAAAACACATATGTAGGCTTTCTGAGAATAAGTAAATAAATAAATTAAAAGAATTTTAGAAAAATGACTGTGAGTGTGTGTGTGTGTGTGTGTGTGTGTGTGTGTGTGTGTGTGTGAGTGAGAGAGAGAGTGAGAGAGAGATTTTGAATGTGTGTTTCTGTGAACAGAATAACTTAAAAACGAAAAGTCTGTTAAATATCAAACTTAGTATCTAAGTTCAGCATGTTTCAGCGATGTGACATGAAGATTTTCAAGAAAATCACCCCACCCCAAACTACCTTTACAAGGGAAAATGTTCGTTTCTTTTAATTTTCCAAAAAAAAATGGCTTAAGCGATTTTAATTGAAGTACCATATGTTTAAGGCATATCCTTGACGTAAAACGGGTATCTTGAATTCTCTGCGAATAGACCGCAAAGTCCTACATTCCAAAAAGGAAGAAAAATTCATATAGTTGGTAAGTCGTAAAAGACAAAATCTTACTACACAAAAAATGTAGATTCCTTTAAGATGCACAATTTATGTCAAATACAATATTTTGTGGACGTCAGTTGTTTGCGAGCTATTCTTTGGACATTTGTTTGAATTTTCAAATACTATTTTTTCCAAGTTTTAAGCCACTATTTGTTTTTTCTTGTACTCATTAAAAAGGTATGGAATCTCAAAGTCATCACATAGCAATCACTTTTTAAAAATTTGTCTATCGCTTAGCCTAATGTGTTCCTTTAATATCTAAAAGTGTGTAAATGTATGATGAAAGTTCATCTCGATTAACAAAAACTAGATGGAAGAGTAAGCTTTCGTAAGAATCGTTTGTAGAATTGAATCGAGAAAGTAATGTGAGTGCAACACATCAGATTTTTTAGATTGTTCACCACGAACTCCAATTTGAACCATTTGTTCGATAAATCTAAGATTGTCAGAAAATGTTTATGTACGGCTTTAGTTGTGCATAAACAGTTGTCGCAGCTTATGAGACGTTTTGTCATTCATTTTATTGTGTTCACTATATGCATTATGTGCGGAGACAGACAGCGCTGAATGTTGCTTTGTGTGGCGGTAAAATCTGCCCCGTCTTTTATCTTCGATAGAATGTGAGCACACACAAGCTAGGAAAATCTCTCGCGTGCGAAGCAGTCTCCAGAATGACTTCTCGCTCTACTTCAGCTATCTACTCACTCTCTAAACTCGTGCAGCGTACCCTCATTCAACTTTTACTGTCTCTTCATTCCAGCGTTCCTCACGCACTCCGATACTCGCTTGTTCCAGAATTATTGCTTCCCTTTGCCCCGAGGCACTGTACTCTGTATACTTTAGGAAGCTGAAGGTAACCCTTTGACAACTGTAAAGGACGCGAGGAGCGTTTTCCCTAACATTACGTGCAAAACAAAAGACATCCAATATACGTAGGTGGGGAACCAAAGCTAAACTATATTGCTTTGTTCCATCGTAGACTCTCTTGAAATTACCATCGAAACATTTTCCAAGTGCACACCGAATGTAGTAATTAGCAATTTAAAATCTTTATTGGCGTATCAAATAAATGAAGGAGGTAAAAGTAAAATTGTGATCAGCTCTGTACGAAAAAGGAGCAGCGGTAATAGAAGTAACATTTTCTAAACACATTATTGTTTCATAGGCATTCTACACATTTACTCGTTAAAACTTAGCTTTTTCCCACCACTTTAGTGTGCCATGTCTGCCTCACATTCAAGAGTTATCGAGTTCGAATCTCGGTTAGTGTGGTTTACACGGATAAGGTTTATCCCCGGGGTAACTAAGGTCTGTGGACCCCGGGTTTATTGGACCTTCATTTCACCCGTCATTCATTATCTGATATCACCTACCCGGTTGGAGGACGTTAAGAGGTTTTTTATTGTTTTCTTACTAGTTGCAAATAATATGTAATAAAACCAATAAAATAACTTCTGTAAATGTTCGACATTGTATAAGTAACTACTGACTGATGCTAATGTGCATGATGGACCACACAAGCCAAATATCACCATGTAACGTGCGTTTTAATTTTTTATGTGCTACTCCAGGATGGTTAAACCAATTCTAATACCGCTTAGTGTGTAGCATACTTTTTCAACGATAATGTTTCTTGATTCACTTCCTGTTCAGGCTGTCATGCAGGAAAATTGAATTGAATTTCTTGTGCATTGCTGGTAACCTAACCTACCTGTCTGTTTTGCCAAATTTGCATTGCCTATATTAAATCCTCTAACTTTTGACATAGTTATTATTGTAGACATGGGAAAAGTCGTATTTTATTATTCAGTTTTGCCAATTAAACTTTACCTTGGTCTTTATTTCCATTTTATTTGTTAATATTTGCTTAGATTGAATTCGTGCAACAGTTAAGTATGAACTGTAAGTAATTGCTTTTTTAAGGTCAATAGCCAGACGTAAATAATCGAGTCGCCACGAATATTAATGTTGGTGACCTTGCTCTTGCAACCGCCATATTCAGCAATTGTTATTAATTAATTTTATTTTCACGTAAGTACTATTTACTACCGTCGAAAAAATGCAATGCACATGTGCTAGGCATGTACACTCGAGAATTTGGATCTCGTCTCATCTTTTCAAGCTCTTCCTCGTTCCTCAATGATAAACTTACTGAACTTTATCGCAGTATATTATTAGATACCCCTTAGTGAATGAACTGTAGATTAATTCTTCTCCCCATGGGCTCCTAATGGAGAACAAAGACAGAGAACCGATAGAAAACGCTATACGGAAAAAAAATACTAGTTCACAAACAATGTCTCTGACAAGTTTTCTTATTTAAAATATTTCAATGTTGTGAAAACTTAAGAAGCTATACTAACTGAAATATTATTCGCGAGCGTAAGCTATTTTCCACGAGAAACAAAATAGTTCAGATTGCATAAGTATCGTAAGCGACGAGCAGAAGCTTACATACTAATAGGTATTAATCCTTTTACCTGTTTTCCTTCTTATAAGGACACTGGAAAAGAAGTATTGTGTACTAGAGGAAAGGGAGGGAGGAATTCCACAGTTTTAAAGCTTAAAATGGGTTCATCGATGAAACTGACTTCTTATTTATGAACGCTCTTTCGCTGTTCGGGTTCTCAACGTCACATTCTATACCGCTCGTGAAAGACCGCTTAATTTTGCTCAGAGGCCTCTTTATCAGGCTTGATGCACTTTTACATGCCGTAAATCTACAACAAGGGAACAACGGCTTTACTTCTCTTCCGAAGGAAGGTGGTTTGTACGCCCGAAGAATTCCATCGTCCTCCGCCGGGTTTGAACCCGCGATCTCGAGAGCTAGAAGCTAGTATGCTACCCCTAGACCACAGAGGACGACATCATGGGTGAAATTGCTATTTCCACGCTATCACATTAGATGGGTACTTGTTTGTTTGTTTGTTTATTGTATGTGCAGTAATTAATGTTAATAACAACGAGTTTCAGTGTGTTCACACAGTTTAATAGTGTGTTATTCTTCAAAATATGACTACTCAAGTAAAACTTGAGCTACAAATCTGGAAAGCATTTTTTGACACTCATTTAATATAATAATAGTGCCATTATTTTGGAATACTGAATGCATGAAAGATGTGAAAACATAATTAATACAGTAAACTTGAAAATATCCTAGCTTTAGC